>CABFVX010001815.1:0-10877 GCA_902151425.1 Timema shepardi | reverse complement strand
TGTTAACTCGTTGGTCTAGTTGGTTTAATTCTGTCGTGTACTTGTCAGAATACTTTGATGCAATTGTTAATTTTCTCAAACAAAATAACAATCTTTCAGTTCAAGGTCAAAATTTGTTGGATGAACACTTGAATGACACTAAATGTAAAATGGTCAAGGTTCAAGTAGCCTTTGTGTCAGAAAATTGTAAATTAATTACAAATCCAATTTTAGAATTTCAAAGTAAAGATAAGCCTGTGGCACATTTAGTACAATCAAGAATCGAATCACTGAAAGCGAGGTGTGAATTAGTGAGAGATGGTCAGTTTGGTATCAACGTTGTACAGATGTTAGCCAAAGTCTCACCACTATGTAGAGGACAAACTGAGGAGTGTTTGAAGGCATGTGGTGCACTAACTTGTGCCAAGCAATATTCAATGATAGCCAAATATAGTGATGAAATAAAAGTAATAAAAGCATTAGGGTACCTGTTTGACCCTACTAAGCTACTGAGCAGGCCTAGTTCAAGTAATGGGAGGGAACTTGAAAGAATGTTCAAGGACCTTCCTGCTTTCCTAGACTTGCAGTGTGATTTTCAACTAGGCCACAAAGAACTGTGCACATTAATTTCCGAACAAATTGACAGTGACTATGTGGATGTGGTAAAAGCTCTAATAGGTTTGAAACACAAAGGTGAACATTTTAATGTTTTTGTAGAAAAATCGCTGCAATCTCTTTGGTTGCCCATTTCAAATGCAGACAGTGAACGGTATATTTCAACGTACAATTTGGTAGTGACTGATAAGACGAACCACAATGAGTGAAACAAATATTACCACATGCTGTGCTACAGTTAGGCGATATAGATTAGGGTGATGTGATAGTAAATATTTCTGTGAAATTTTCAACACAAAACACCACCATTTTGAAAAATTAATGAGAATTAAAAAAAAAATATTCACCATAAAAACCTGCCTCTGTATATAGGGAACAAACACTTTGCAAATATTATCGAATATGTCCGTTTTGAAGTGCAGGCGCTCTTCTGCGTTCTGACTCAGATCAAAGAGTAAATACCCGTGAGGGGATTCGGTTGCTTTCCTATAGATTCTTTGTATTTCGGATGGATTATCCGGATAAACTTGTCTAGCTAGATAGTTTATATGTATTTTATCGCGTGGGTCTTTAAACACCACAATGTATTTAGCGTTTAGCGAGATGTCACTAGAATTATTCCCCTGATGGAAAAGATTTTGTGTGATCAGAATAACCGGTAAGATTCTATGATGACTACCCTTGGTAAAATGTTCGCTCACTTTGTTCGAATAGACCTCGTTCATTAAATCGTCCAGCCATGATTTTAAAACCCAAATTGTCTGGTACACCTTTGAGTAGTGTGACGTGCCTTGATAATCACGAAGGAATAGAATTTCTCTTGCTGAAACACCATGTA
This sequence comes from Timema shepardi, assembly GCA_902151425.1. Classification (NCBI taxonomy): domain Eukaryota; kingdom Metazoa; phylum Arthropoda; class Insecta; order Phasmatodea; family Timematidae; genus Timema; species Timema shepardi. Next base: position 9,445 of record CABFVX010001815.1, on the reverse strand, counting down.
ATTCTATCCAATTTATCCACACTAAACACCTGTTTTAAATTTAACAGAAAATTATTTAAAAAAGTAGTTTTCCCGCAATTAGACGGTCCCGCTAATATCTGTGTGAATCGGTGTACAAACACAAACATCGATGTGCACTCGTCTGGTGCCACTTTAAAACTAAAAAAATAAAAATTACTATTCCAAATTTATAGTAGGGGTGGTGGTGGTGCCAACAAACCAATCTCTAAGAAATTTTACGTTCGAATGCGAACAAATTGAATTGAATTTTTTATATTTATGGCCGAAACATTCATCATAATTATAATGGATCCTATCCTTCAGGGAGGGACACCCCAAGTCTCTCATATCAATAAAAAGTGGTTTTTTATCCACAATTTCCATTAAAAAAATTCTTTTCTTCCCCCTATACATAAATTATAGTCAAGCTGAGAGTGGCCATTCTTAAAATTATATTAAATTGATTGGCGTTCATATCACCGTCGTTCCAATGCAGGCCATGATGATTATATTTGAACCAATCACATTGTTTTTGAATATGCCCTGGTAATTTTGAAAAGGAATATGGCGACTTAAATGTATAGAGATGTACATCTCTTCCACACATAAATAAAATACTACATTCTTTTATTATTAACTTATTGCATTGGTCTTTAAACACCTGAAAATCTACAATTACGTTGGTCATGTTTGGACAAAGTTGTTGTTGAACAAAAACTGTAAAGAAAAAAAAAATAACAGTCAGTGTCCAGCGTGGGAAGACCACTGTAAAAAAAACCAGTCAAGTACATAAATATCACACCTAAATGCCTCGTCAACGATGATGTCAGACATTGTCGAAATTTTTTCTTTATAGATAGCGGTCCATCAATCTGCGTTAGCCCCTTATTATAATGTTCCAAACAATATTTATAATCTTTCAATTCATCCTGTGCAGAGGTATAGAGTATATCCCAAGAGTGATTTATATCTCTACACGCGTATGCTTTAATAAAATCTATAGGTAAATTATTCAACTCCACGGTAGACATCAGACACAAATCCTCCTTCTTATAGTACGTGAGGATGGACACTTTGATTTTATCCATTATACTAAATTACAATGACCGATGACAGGAATTTGTATAGGGATGTCAATCGATCCTAATCCTCCCTCCCCTCTCTGAGTGTTTTATAGCGAATCAGTGTGTTCAACTCTAGGGTAATCAGTTTTCACGCATACTAGCTGAGCAATTTTATCACCCCTTTTAATTCTAAAAACAGTGTCACCGTGATTAATAAATAATACACAAATATTACCACGATAGTCTTCGTCTATAACCCCGGCTAAAACATCTATCCCGTGGTGACGAGCCAGTCTAGATCGCGGAGATATTCTACCGTACGTTCTTACTGGTAATATGATAGAAATATTTGTCTTAACTAAACGCCTGCACGAAGGCTGTGTACTGCAATTGTATGGACTTTTCAAGTCTAGACCTGCAGAGAGTGTTGTGGCTCTAACCGAGGAAAAGGCAGTTCTATTGATCTTTTTGTACTTTAATAAAGATGACACTAGAATCAGAGAGAGAGAGAGAAGAAAAATGTCTAGCTAAGCTAAATTATTCAATGTCATCCATCAGTCATTTCATCATGTCAATATATATTTGGTCCGACATCTAGTAATTTATGAACCAAACGTTTACCAGAACGCAGTAATGGACACCATCTGTAGGACAAAAGTCATTGAAGCAACTGTATTCACATTTGTGTAATGATAGCTTTTTTACACCTGTTTCTGTGTGTGGTAGTATCACAGTAGAGTGGTCCACGTCTAGTTCTAGTAAGGTAAAAATTGTGTCATCATTAAATTCTTCGTATACTGTCATAAAATTTGTGTCGAGCTTACAATGTTTAAAAGGGAAACAAGTACAAACACGATTCTAATTTATAATATTGTTAATGTCCGGACGATTATTTCTTCGAATTTACATTTGGCGTGAACGTCCACATTCCAAACGAATATTCTCCATCAGCGGGATACTGACATCAGTCACTAGAAATTAGAAAGAGAGAAAAAATGTGATCAACTATAGCCGTAAGGTAGGAGGTGTTGTTATTTAATCTCCTACACTTAGTGAACAAAATTTTATAGTTTTTTCTCTCCAACTGGAACATGACGATGGGACCTCTTTTTCTTTTAATTTTTCGTGGGCTGGTCACGTGTACGGGGTTAATAATGTATTTCAAAATAATGTATTTTATAGTCGTAAAGTTTACAATATTTGTGTTTTAATAGTTTAGTGTTATACACCTGACCTTGGGGCACCTATATTCGTTCGTCTCGGGAACAAACACATTGTAAGAATAATTTAGTATTATACACCTGACCTTGGTGCACCTATATTCGTTCGTCTCGGGAACAAACACATTGTAAGAAGAATTTTTCGGTCCACCGGAAACTAACTCTGTAATGTACGCGCTCTCCGAGAAAGCGGTCTGTTCGTTTGTCATGTCCCCCAAATTGTCGCCTGTCGGTATCGTGTACGTGTCTGTCGGTCTTATCACGCTGACAGACAAGAACCGAACAAGTGCCTGGGATATGAATATAATCTCATACGTGCACCGGTAGTCCCGTACGCGGTTATAGGCACGTTGACCCTGCCAAAGAAAAGGATGGCTTCAACACGATATGTCCACGAGACGAAAGCAACCTCGTCATTGTGAAATATAATGTTGCGAACCTTTGTGCCAGGGATTGTGAGTTGGGAGAAAAACTCTTCTGGGTTGTTCACAATGATGGTGTACGTCTTGTTCTCGTTCAGTGCAAATCGTCCCCAAAAGAGTTTAAACATAATTTGGCGAGGGCGCACTTTCCTGGATTCTTAACAATTTCGTTTTTATCCAGCACTATTCCCTCTGTTTTGGTATACTCGCTAACGCAAATGTCTTTGTCCGCGTCTGTTTTTGCCCATCCAGGGTATCCAGACGCCTCCTGTTTGATCTTGAGGAACTTGTTTATATACTCGACAAACAATCCCCCTTCTTTGGTCTGAGGATCATACTGGGTAATTTTATATTCCCAAAATTCGTGTACTCTAACCATCTTGTAGCCCATTTCTAGCTCTAGTCGAACCTCGTCCACTATCCATGTGTATGTAATAGTCCTGTCAGAGTCGGTGTGTGAACAATCCCCTTGGTTCATCTCGTTTGCACAAGAGGAGTATAAACAAAACATTAATTTTTATTGTGTCTTGTAGGGCAGTACGGGGTGATAAAAACTTATAGGAGGTAAAACAGTGCATTTAATTAGACCCTCTCAGTCTACATTGTCAGCAGGGCAGTCGTCGGCGACAAAAATAATTATAGGATGACCTACAGTAAACTTAAAATATTTGCATACCCAAAGATATAAACTGCAGATATCAAGATAGCCTATTTTCTCGTCGGGGTTAGTCTTATAGTGTAATGTAATAGATTCACACCATCCACCGTACAGTGCGTGAGCGTGAGCGTGAGCGTGAGCGGAGCAGTTTGAATCATAGGGTGATTGCTTATCTCAATGTCTAACTCGGTGTCTTCAGTTAGTATTTTGTCAAAGTTACACTCTTTCATTGTTGTCACAGTGTACCCTGCATATCTAAATGATCGAACTCTCAACAGAGTGCACTCGTATCGTTCGGTGAGAGTCTCTTTCGTCCCTGTTATAGTCACGTCACGGCTTGAAGGATATGTACACCCATGGAAGAAACAACCGTCAATGTCAAAAATCTCCCTCGCGTCTCGCAGTAGTCGTCCACCTTCCTAACCAAGATTTCTATCTCCCGCCCATTGAAGGCGTGCTGTATGCGAATATCGGGGCGGGTTTTCTCCAGATAGACTAACCATTTTATGGCTTTTGCAGACTGTCTGTCACCGCACCTAGAGCCCCCCTTGGGCAGGATGGCTATCATATCGGGAACTAAAAACAATTTTCTACATAATCGATTGCACGCCGACGAGATGGTGATCGATTCCGTAAACACGTCCATCGAGACTTAATTTAGAAATAGATTACGAAATTTACGGCAACCCTTGCGTAATACATTTACGTCATCCACACAATAGGCCTCCAGCTCTGACTTATTATTAAATATATACCCCTGCCACATAATAAAGTAATTTCGCACATACGGTTTCATATAATCCCCACCAAACATTTCGCGACCGGGCATCTCACCGATATAATTTAAATTCTCTTCTGTATTGCACATATAGTGGTAGTGTCCTTTTTTACAGTCTGGTCCAAAGGCTTTCGGGATCTGTCTCAATGGCATAGGTAGGAAACTTAGGATGTCTTTAAATTGTATATGGTCCATTGTCATGCAGATTATTTTAGTTCCGTCCGCGATAATTTTAGGGATGCATTTTAGTTCTAGAAATCTATTCAGGATAAATATAGCGTCAAATCATTTCGCATTATGCGCAAGGCAAACAATCATATTGGCAAATGGCCTCGGTTGTCTTAGGCAGTCGATGAAACCGTCTACCGTATTATCCCAAAATGAATTAGTTCATTTCCTGCGTTGTTCAAAATCCTCGTCCATATTATCGGTAAATTCACATTTTACACAATAGTGTCGAACATGATGAAAATTTGGTTCTTGCTCAAAACAATCATTGGTTATATTGTGATATTGTCTAGTCTCGAAATCATAAAATACCATTAGGTAATTATCATCGAGCTCCTTTCGACTCAACGCCTGCATGTAACAACGATGCGGTTTTTATTATTCTGTTTGCACGTCACGCAGAATGATATAAGACATTCGTGATAGCTTCCCTTTGTTTTATCACAGATAATACACACCTGTCTTAAATCACAAACGCTTTTCTTACCGTCAATTTTATTCTATTTATGGCTAGTGAAATAAGTGCCAGAACTAAATAATCAGTTATAATCACTGCAATACACTTTTTCGCTTGCATACAAACACAGAGGTATGGACATACATTGGGGGCAAGTACTCTTACATAAATATCTTGCACCTCTTTTAAAGCTGGTATTAAATCCGTCGCAAAAATACCAAACTTAAAACGTGGCTGCCATATGTATTATTACTATAAAGTGATGCGTGACGTCATCGTACAGTAAGTTAATGTACCTAATCGAAGACGAAACTCCCTCATACCACAATCCGTTGACCGTCAAAAGGTTATTGTACACGCGTAATTTATATTTGTCACCAAAATAACGTTTAAATTTATCGAGATGTTCGCGCCTCCCTCCATCGGATATATCTTCACGCGTTTTTGCGAAAAGATCATCTACCACATTTTTAATTTTATCCCCCTGAATATATGACTTATAATTAATATCATTAGTGATTTTGGCTATCGCTATTACTATAGCGTGCGCCAAACAATTCGTCAATGATTTAACAACGAATATGCTCCTTTTATGGTGACTCAGATAATCGTTTGAAAGGCACCTTCTTTTTAATGCTCTATCGTTGCCGATCATAATTTTGATATGATTCACTTTAATCATCAATACATCGGCTATACCAAATCTGGCGTTATTCTGAATGACTTTTGTTAATGTATTCATAATACTGTTCACATCAATTTGGTCACATCTACGGCACGAAACCCCGAACGGTTTATCCGGATTATTCTCCTTGTTCATGATAGTCAGCCCAATTAAATCGTAAGGTGCCGTACTTCTAAGCAAATATGCCAATAGTCTTGAGAAACACGTCATTAGATAATGCAGCAGACTCTCGTTCGCAATATAAGGCTTGAATCGAACTAAATATGCCAGCCTAAGGTGTTGAACTGAGTATACGTTTATGCTACTTTCTCTCTGATAATGGTAAATGAGTCATCAGTGTTTGTACCCCCTGCATAATCAAAAATGTGTTTGCGTTGTCCGTTAATGTCTGAAGTAGAGGGTTCGTCAGTTGTAAATGTTTTTTCGTTAATCACTTTAAAAAAATTGTTAGTTTGAATAATAAATTGAGAAACACACAAAAATATGTATAATAAAAACAAATAAATAATAAGTATAGAGATAAATATAAAATATTAGTTTAACTAATAAATTGAACACTAGAGAAACACATAAAAAAATATAGAGAAATAATAGTAAAATTGTTCCTACTTTTGCCAAAATGCAAGAGATCAAGGTCTTTTTTTACGTGACACTTTCTTTAAGGCCGACAAGATGGCAATGAAATGATAATTTGGTATATTTAAATTCACCTTTTATAGGCGGACAGCTCAATGTGTTTCCTAATTTCTAAACACCTCCGGCATATGTGGTTAACATTCAGAAGCAACCTGAATATCTAATTAGAAAGGTACACGCTCAGCCTCGCTCTTTATATTCGTGAATCGATGGCTAGCTGGTAGTGAGAAGTAAGTTGAATACTTACTTAGAAAGATATATATAGTAGATGTTGTTCACCTTGAGAGCTAGAAATTACAGGAATATACTTAAATACGCTGTGTAGTTAAGCCATTATAATTATTAAAATGGAATCAGTTGAAGACTTGTGTTTAAACAGCCACCTTTAGTCATTTAAACGTCACCATATATAGCGTAAATCTAGAAATCTTTATACAAGTAGATCTTATTTCGATAGGGCGGGCAAGAGAGGCCATCGTGTTGGCTGTAAATGCGGTGGAGATCATTTTATATCGCTTATTTGGGATATAGCAATTTTGGAAGTATATTCTGATGGTGACCGAAGTGTTGAATTAGACACAACTGATTTTTTAAATAATTAAACTTGTGTAATAGATGTTTTAGTAGAATCAACCATAGAACGTACGATTCATTATTGAAGTTCTGAATTCTTTTCTCACTTTAAAAAGTCATACGCCTGTGGTGGGTCAAAACGTTATTGTAAAGTTTTAAGTGACTGGTATCGAAACCACTTAGAATGCCTGCACAATTGGGAAGACACGGAATTAGACTTCGATCTATCCCTCGCTTCTGAGACGCATACGACCAATCTATAAGCTAGGCTGGCTGATCTGATTGCATATAAACCTACAGCAAAGTAAATAAAGGTAATTTATATTTTTTATTTATTTTTTAAAAGTTTCTGTCTTATTATTTATATAATATATTTGTTTGAATTTTTTCAAGCTATGGACAAGTTTATAAAGGAGTTCAACTCAGCCAAGACCGACATTCAATATATTTCTCTTCGAAGTTTAACGGAAAGAACAAAACTACATATTATATCTTTTGACGAAAGAGATACTAAATTTGGAAGAGGTATTCATGTAAAAGCCTATTTAAAAAATACCATCGTAGGTTTTTTCCTGCCTAAAAAAATTTCCAAACTCTGCACAATAGAGCAAATAGACCTAGTTAATAAATTAAAGTTTGTATTAATTTATGTTGGAATTAGGGATGACAGTTCTATCAAGCTTAGGATTGTACCATCCGGTTAATAGTATTGATCTTTGGTAGTACTAGTTAAAAATTGAAATAAAAGTAACTCCTAAACTCTTTATGATTATACTCTGTGTATACCTGCATAATTGTTTTATGTAATCATTAAAATATACATATGAAATTAGTCTTTAATTATACTATGTAACTTATATCCGTTCATAATTGTTCTATGTATTCAATATAACAATTAAATGAAATTATATGTGAAATAATATATTTTTTACTATAATTAAATGTGAAAAACTTGTCTTTATTTTTTCATTTCTAGTAATATTTCCCTCTCATTTAAATTATATTTTTGTAGTCAAGTGCAATATAACTTTTTAGTTTGTAATTAAATATGATGTAATTAATAATTCAAACGTCCTACTATCATAGTGCATTAACTTTACCTTGGCACTTAATATTATAATTCATTCAAATCTGATATTGTGACGTCAAATACGTCACTCCGAAATCACAATACTATAATCATGACGACACTGTAACAAGACGTTTTACTGTCACTATTATTTAAATATCTCTAGCATAGCTACCCCCTCCAACCACAATTAATTATTTTATCACGTCCCTGTACCTGGCACTTAATATTATAATTCATTAAAATCTGATATATAATGTGACGTCTAGATGAAATGCATTCCGTGACGTCACCATACTGTCATACACACAGGCTGACGTCAAACACGTCACTCCAAAATCACAATACTCCCTCGGCATGAAAATCGGATATAGTCGCCCTATTACTACTTCCCTACATTGAGATAGTTATGTCCAGTCCACCTTATTTACCCTATTTCTATCATGAGTTAGCTCTCCAGTACACCTCATTACACCCTACCCCTATATTGAGCTAGTTCTACCCAATCCACCTTATTTCACCCTACCCCTATCTTGAGCTAGTTATATTCAGTCCACCTCACTACACCCCATCTCTTCCAGGTTCATTTTAATATAATTCTCCCCACTTGCGCCTAGGTCTTCCAAACGGTTTCTTCTAATTGATTTTACCAGTCAGTATCTATAACCAGGTTCTATAATCTCCCATTTACGATGATTGACCTCTCAATGTAAAGGGCGAGATTCTATTTTCCTTAAAAGGTCTTGTTATGAGTACAGGGTATGTAATTAAAGCTTTTGTAACCTTCTACATTATATTAATTCCATTTTAACCAAAAAAATTAATTGACACTTTTTTTTTATTAGAATGATTTATATTGACCAACTAGATTACTATTTTGTCTCTATCCCCCTGTAATTGCAGGTAGGTTAACATGGAGGTATATATTGACACCCATTTGACTACTTCAACAAACATATACTGACACCCATTTGAATTATTTAATAAACCTATACTGACATCTATTTGACTTCTTTAATAAACATATATTGACACTCATTTTACTTCTTTAATAAACTAATATCGACACCCATATAACTATTTCAACAAAAATATACTGACACCCATTTGACTACTTTAATATCACGTATTGACATCCATTTGACTTCTTTAATAAACATATATTGGCACCCATTTGACTATTTCAATAGACATCTAGTGACACCTATGGACAAGTGGAAATGTCACAAACCTAATAGGTCATTGGTTCAGAAGTTTATAAATGTCGTAAACCATCTTTTTTTGTAATGATTCTTTGGTGAAGCCCCTTGAAGAGGTAAAATTGACTTTGCCAAAATGTTTTGAAGTAATATTTTGGTTTTATATATATTAATAGAGAGATATTATACAGTAATATTTTATTTAGTTAAAGTTAAAAATAAATTATATATTGGTTCAAATATTAGAAAGAAATTCTTTGAAAAGACTGATGTAAACAAAAAATGTGAACTTTATTAATGTAATTTATAAAAATCATCACATTTAATTTTTAGACCTCATTGGGAAGAATGTCACTATACTCGTGTTTTAAAAGTATTGTAACGTGGGGGGGCGCACGTGACCTGGGAGGGTCACAGGCCGTTCACACGTGGACGTGTGAACCACGAGTTCTTTTA
>CABFVX010001814.1:117591-141200 GCA_902151425.1 Timema shepardi | reverse complement strand
ATTTACATATTATTTTATTTACTACTATATGAACAGATCTTTTATAGCAATGAGATCCGACCTTTCGTGACTATAGGACTAATTTGTATAGTTCAGCAAATCTAGCGAAACGCAAACAAAATAAAAAATAAATTATAATAGTAATTAACAACTAAGCTACCACTTTATATTAAAAACAATTAAAACAAGTATTTGAACATAACCCTTTAGATCTAAAGACATTACACCCGAACTCGCCTCAAGAGGAATAGGAACGGCCTTATTTTAACTACAGTAGCCCCATGGCTTCTTTGGTGCTGACTGACAGCTCTCAGCTGTGAGCTTTCAGCCAGCACCAAATAAGTCATGGGGCTACTGTAGCTTAGTGTCGAGTAAGCTTGTTACGGTACGTGTTAAAATACTAACTGTTGTGATCCAAAACGTCCCAATTTCTGTTGATTGGTCCGGGGAAAAGACTATTGAAGGGTAATAGACACCCCTCACGGCTATCAACTACACTATTTTGTCTAGATAAAATAAAAAAGCTCAAATGTTGTTTTACTTGCAAAATGTCTTAACGGTGGAGGCCAGCTTTCGTGATGTTGATTGTTAGTTTTGATCATAAACTCTTACTATAAAGTCGGGTAAGCTCTCGTTCATTTAGCCTACGTGATTTTTACTTTTTAAATTCAAAATCAATAACACATTAAATAGAACGTAGGAGCTGTGTACGAAGGCTATGTAAAACCGGTAAAACACGAGTGAATTAAAAAACTAAAAAAATAGCATATTTGTGACTTTTTAACTTTAAACTGCGATGGCCTTTGCATATAATAAAACGCGAAATGAAAGAATAATAACGTTAAATGGCTTATATTCCAGCCTTACATCCCAACTTTTATTTATCCTTGAAACACTGGGTTTGCGTGACAATTGCATACATTTCCCCATCAAGGTAAAATTGTTCTGAGCTAATCACAAATGGTATTACGTCCTCATAGTCACTTTTAAGGAAAGTGAAATTTCATTCTTCTACATCATACTACCATCTAAATAAAGTGTCTGGATAAATACCAGCAAAATACAGGGGGTTTGATACTAAGAAAATTGTGGCAATCCTGATGCTCTATTTAAGTACCTTCTCAAAAAACCTTTAAAATCTAGTTTCGATTTACACATCTCACGAGCAGCTTTCCATTCTTCCTGAAGCTATCCTGACGAGGAGAGGCAAGTAACACGACACATGTTTAGTTCAGTGGATCGAGGTTTAAGACACTCGCCTGAACATTAACATTAAAGAAATTTCGTGAAAAATAATATACAATTGTATTGGCTGTATTAAGTAGATACGTTTTTTTTCCTATCTTTGGCAGGGCTTAACCCCATTGATTGTTTTCGAGACCATCACAACCTATTTTTAACCTACAAGCGTTCACATCCTAGTTTTTAAATTATTGTATATTGGCTATCCGCATTTAATTACACTTGTGGCGTAGGTAGAATTTAAAAGAAATGAGCCTTTATTTGAGCGGAGGAAGAAGGGGATAACCGTTAAGGAAAAATCACTCCTGGTAAAATTTAGAATCATGGTCTCCTCACTTACAAACCAAACGAGTGTGACGTTAAACCCACGTGTTTGATATAATGATGATATTATTATTATTAGCACCGCGTCTTACTACCCGTTCGGGTTGTACGCACTTACGCTAATGTGTAATAGTAGGGTGATTGTGAGANCATGGTCTCCTCACTTACAAACCAAACGAGTGTGACGTTAAACCCACGTGTTTGATATAATGATGATATTATTATTATTAGCACCGCGTCTTACTACCCGTTCGGGTTGTACGCACTTACGCTAATGTGTAATAGTAGGGTGATTGTGAGATGAAATGAAGGACCTACAGTTTAACGTGGAATCCGAACCACGGTAGAGGCCTGGCATTCCTCACATTCACAAGTTGTGATTAATACACGTCTTGTCAGAGGTGAAGGAAGGGTTTGGCAATCAGATAAATCTGTGCCGGGACCGAGGATTGAACCCCAGACCCCAGCACACAAGTCAAACCCCTTACCACTAGACCACCAGGTAACCTAAATTATTATAAATTGCATATATAATGACTATACTAATATAACTAAAATATATATTTAAATAAAAGCATCAACGAGCCCAGTGGGTAGTTTGGAAGACGAGACTGCTACGTAACAGCAGGCAACGTTCGAGTTGAGTTACCAAAAAGAACCTAAACAATCACTTAAGAATTTTTACAATTTTAACCGCTTACATATCTATTTAAATCTTGCTTGAACTATACTCACTTTAAAAAAAAGTAAATACAAAGCTAAAGTCTCGACAGGCATTGTGACCTTACCTTAAACATTACGTGACCATGAGAGGGGGTTATGACCCTCATTGGAAACCGCTGAATTAAATAAACGACTGAGAAAACAATCCCGCACACCAATAGGGGGAGAACACTTCTTTAATTGATATACATGACATCTCCATAGCAAAACAAACACAATAATGTGTTCATCAAGGAACATGGTACCCTTACTTGTACAGGCTTTCTCAAGCGTCGCTAAACTAACACCTTCGGAACCCTGGCTTGTTCCACTCTGCCTATGATCAAGGTCACGAGGATCGGAAACATTTTAGTAGAGTTGGGCTGAAGTAATTGTGCCAACAAACCTAAGCCCACTCGAATCGTTTATATTTGTAGAATAGTTACTATTACAACTCTTAAAACAATTTTAAGTTGATCTTGTAAAATGTAAATGTAACAAGTTTTTAAATAGAATACATTAAATAACTTCTGTTTCTTGAATATTTTAATTTGAATCAGATAGAATAAATACAAAAGATATAAATGAATTTTGCAAAATTTAAGTTCTGAAGACACTATTTTGAAATTTTGAAACAAAAAATTGAATCATTGAAACATAAACCAGGTTATTAAATTTATTACTCACATCAATGGTTATAATTTAAAATGTTTTATATTGTTTTTATTCAAATAGCTCAGCGTTACATTGAGAATAGTTCCGCGTGCCACTATTGGCATGTATGCCGTAGGTTTACGACCCTTGATCTAGGATATATTCGTATCAACCAGCGCAGGTCTGCTTCAGGCTTTACCTGTGTCAACCAATTCGCTTTTATACTATCTTGGTGGTAAAAAGGAGAGGTAAAGACAAAAGCAAAATTTTACCATTAAATTACTTAGTTTGCGAATTTAATGCGTCACATCTTTATAAAAAAATAAATGGTATGGAACTACGCATGGACTCTATCGCTCTAGTGTTTGAAAATGGAACTATTTACTCAAAACTCGTAATATATGTGAAACGAACTAATATACACTAGGAAATTCGAGCATAAATTTCACTATACTTATGTAAAACTTTTTTAGTCCCAGTTTTAAATTTTATAATTTTGTTTTTTAAGAATTAATGTCCTCATTTGTATGTTTGGACCAATAAAAAAAAGATCAATGTGGGGTCCACAAGGGTCAACACTTCGTACCAAAATTTCAACTACCATTTAAAATTTTCGACATTTTATTTAGTGTTGTAAATCTTCATACCATCACATTGCTATTAAACTCCTCATTTATAAATGTTGACCAATAAAAAATGTAGATATTGACTATTGAGTTTAAAATGGAGATAGATAATTGTTATACAAACATTTCTCCTAAGAAGTTTAAGGAAAAACAACAAACTTTTAGAGATTTACTTATATTTAATTACTTTATGGCATTGGAGAATTATTGCGTTAAAACTTATACTAAAGCTCATAAATTGTATTAATATATTTACCAATTTCTCAGAAACTGTTGTTTTTATAAAAATATATTTCATATAAAAGTTTTTTATTTTTAATAGTAATACAATTTTGCAATGTTAAGTTATTTAGTATCTCAAATAGTTGCGGAGATATGGAAGTTTTTGCTTCTGTAAAGTACCCTAAAATTAATTTTCATGGTAAAATGAAAATATCCATTTTATTTTTAATCTTAATCAACAGCTAGATACGAATTTTAATCAAAATTGTTAGTCGATTTTGAGAAAATAGATTTTTTTCTCTTTTCGCTCTTTCTTAAAATACTCTTAATCTTAAGTTTAATAGACATACGTAATTGCAAATACCACTTTTTAGGGTTTGGGGAGTCTTGAGACGTCGACATCCATCAAACTTTCAGTTTTTTTTGTGTGCTGACAATACTTTTGCCTTTTGTGTTCGAAAAGCTAAACATATATAATTACGTATAGATTGAAAGTTATTGGTTTTATAAAAAAAATATGCTCTTATAAAATATTTGTATTTGTAACGATAAGAAATTTCATATCCCAAATAGTTTAGGAGATATTATAAAAAAAAAAGATAATTTACGCATTAGACTGGAGCCCTTAAAATTATTTTTCCGAAATATTGAGAGAAATTATTTTGTTTGGAATATTTAGAAACGTTTAGAAATTAAATTTAATCAACATCGTTAGAGGCGATTTTGAGAAAATTGACTTTTTCTCTTTTCATCCTTCTGTAAACTACCCTTAATCTTAGGGTTGTGTATCCAAATCAAAAAATTCCTCGGGGCAACCCTATGAAAAACCTAGATACCAAGTCTTAGCCCGATCGGTAAAATAGTTTAGGCTCTAGTTGGAGGTACAGACAGACATACGGAAAGTCAAAAACCACTTTTTTGGATTCTGAGGGTCATGAAACATCAAGATTCATCAAAATCTTGAGTTCGATTTTTTGACGATCACAATACTTTCGCTACCTGTAAGATAACGAGAAAGTCATAAATTTCCCATCTTTGATAATCATTTAATAAAACCACTATAGTTTATTAGGATTTATCGTAAATTGTGAAGAGAGAGAAAATTCATCTGAGGGATATATATCAGAGACCTGAAAAGCGTTGAAGACATTTATAAATCCAGGAATATTTATTAAATCATTTAATATTAAAAAAAATAAAAATCACTAAACGGTAGGCTAAAGTCATGACAAGTTAAAAAGTGTGATGACTTACATAAAACTATATAAAACAATCCCACGTGATTTTAAAAGAAATCTGTTATGACCCTTAATGACTTTATTTGATAGAGGAAGGCTAGATAGATTTCTAGACTTTTATTTAATCACAGAAGTAAAACATTTCGATGATTTTTTTTAAAATCGTTTAACATTTTTAATCGTAAGATACCTCCTGATAACTTTCGCCTACATTTGGTTGAAAACAATATTTAAGAATATCAAAACAACTTCTTAAATAATGCTCAATTCCAAACGTTTGCAATGCGTATCAGTGCTCTAATACACAGCCCTCTTAAGTGAATTATTGTTTACTGGATGTACACACGCATATCCAAATATACTTTATATTTATGTATACATTCAGTTTCATCCCAAGCACAGCATCCTTCTATGAATACACTTCTTCCTCGCCCTCAATACCCTCACTCACACCAAATACCGGCGGCATTTCAGACTTGGAATCGATGTGTCTTCCGAACGCGCCCAAATCAATTTTCACGTCTGACTGTCGATCTCTCCCTTTTCCCACCTCTTGTTCTTCTCGAAGACACTGTGTGATAGATGTTACTTGCAGATAAATTGCAACCGAGAGTGCCATCAGGAAAGTACCTTAGGGCATATTTACATTGTGAGATCGAGAGGGTTTATCTCACAAATATGTGCGAGAAAATGAAACATAGACGAGATATTTAGTTTCTCGTGTCATATTTATTAATTTATAAGGGAGTAAACAGTGGCTGAAAGTTGGAGGGGGGATGTTTGTGTGGATCACCACCTATAATTTGATGGATCACGATATGAGTCGATACGTACACCTTTTGCTCAACTCTGTACACCTTTTTAATTGAACACGCACCCTTTTTGCTCAGTTCTGCTTCCCTTTTGGGAAATAAAATAAAACCAACAAAAATCAAATGGGAACTTCAACCATATTCCTCCCGAAACAACGTCCTCTCGGTGATTCGAACAAAAATCAAAAGGAATCAATGCCCGCTAACGGGTACTCCAACCGATAAATAATAACAAAATAACGTCTTCTTATGGATTTGAGCAAAAAATCAAATGGGGGGAAAAAAGTAAAGCCAGGTTTGCAATCGTAATCTAGAGTCAATGACATCTGGGAGGAGAATGGCATAATGATCACTTACCTAAGGGAGGGGATGACGTCACCGGGGAAATCCCAAGAAAACTAGGGGAATTATATCGCCGGAGAGAAAAAGGAGAGGATAAAATGGGTGTGTTGTTCGTCACGGGAAGGGCGGCTATCATAGGGACCATGTATAACCACTTTGATTGGTTAAAGGTATAGTAACATTTTCTAGCGGACCCCTCATAGCAAAATTAGCTTCATACGCCCTTGTTAAATAATAAGTACTCTAAATTACCCGTCTTCAATAAGTTATTCTAAGTAGAAAGCTAACGTGAATTATTCCTCTTGTTATAAATACATCAAACTTTTGGTTACTAACAGGGCTTGGACACATACTGTCAAAATATTACACAAAATAGTTAGAATAAAAATGCTAAAGTATTTTACATAAATATGATCTAAAAATCTAAACGAAAACTCGAAAAAAAATTGGACATGAATTTATCGAACAAGCATTTTACACATTTTTTTTTCAGCACAACATCTCATTTACCTGTTTAGTTTGGAAGCATATGTAATAATCACGCTGATGTGTTGGAGATAAGGAAGGTTGAATTTAGAGGATGTGTACCAGTATTTGCGTGGAAAAAGTGAGTTGCAAACAGTTTAGGGAAAACCAACCCCAGTGCACCCGACTGAGATTCAAACCCGTATCTCCCCGTCGTCAGCTGTCCAGTCTAATTTAGTCAAGGTTAGAGTCTCGGGTCAGGTGTACTGAGGATGATTTTCCCAAAATAGTTTTCCACAACACCTCCACGCAAATGCGGGTGTCTTTCCTCTAAGTATATCCTTCCTAATCCCTAAAAACATTAACATAATTAGTAGACCTACATAAGAAGTGTATAACTCGAACGGTTAGTAAGACGCGGTACTAGAAATAAATAGCGCTTGCAAATCTTCAATTAAACACATTTCTATTAAAGTGATCATTTGTCGATTTAGATCCATAAAATAAGTCGATATATTGGGTTTGATAAAATATACACTTTCGTATTAAAGAGAAAATTAAACTACGAAAGAGTTTGGGTACCTAATTTCACTCGAGGCCCGCCCAATTCTGACCAACTTATAAACATTCTAAGCTCAGATGTAATCTGCTACCTATAAACTAATCTACAGCTTGAAATATATTTTTAAATATTATCTTTAAATATATGTTGAGGTGACAACTTTATATATATGTCTTAAATTATATTTATACGGTCGTACCTCCACGTTTGAAGATGTGTTTCCCATAACTTCATAAAATTTTGCTTTATTTGGTGTGTTTGGAAATGGTTATCCTTACAAGGCAACAACACAATATATATTCCTTTTCTTTGTTGTTTGTTGAGTGGGGGGCAGGGATGGGGTAGGGGATTCCCATATATTGGTTGTAGAAACGTAGTTACTTGATATTTCCAAACGACGAAAGGAGGGAGGAGCGAAATCGTTGTCTACTTCTAAAACCTCGTAAAGCTGATTCCCCCCCCCCTCTCTTTACGAGTTTATGGTATCAATATATGATGAAAAATAAAATATACCTCCTGATTCTTACCTTATATTATTATTTTGTGCGGTGTTTCTCAAACTGTGGTACGCGTGCCACTCAGGGTACACAACGTACAGCTACATTTTATTATTCATAAATTATGTCATGATGGTAGTGAATCTGAACAACTTAAATCATATTTTGATTAGATGTTATGGACTTTTATATTTCTTTCGCTCAATATTGGCTTTATTCAGATACCACTAAATATTTATCTAGATTGACCATTGATATTTTATAAGATATCGCTTGTTAGTTTTAATTTTTAAATAATGAGCTTAAAGGAAAACGTTGGTCTGATCATAACTCCGGAAAGAGTATGCGACTGGGGAAAGTTAGGAAAATAATCAAAGTGGATTGCATAAACTATTTATTGAAAAAAACATACCCGCCTCGGTGGCGTAGTTGGCTAACGCGCTTGTCGTGTTGAAGCTCGACTGCTGAGGACGGGGAGATCGAGGTTCGAATCTCGGTTGGGTGAACTGGGGGTGGTTTTTCCCTAAATGGTTTTCCACTCTCCCTCCACGCAAATGCGGGTTCACTTCCTCTAATTCAACCTTCCCAATTCCTAATCCATTTGAGTAATTAGTACTTAAAGCGTATAACGCAAACGGGTAGTAAGACGCGGTGCTAAATATATATATTGAGAAAAACATTCCTTTGGGATCTTGCACGAGGAAACTCCAGTTGCACGGTCGGCAATTGGTTGCAGACAGTTTCTATGTAATGAAACTGCACGGTCAACCTTTAGTTGTCCGCCATCAAGCTGGGACATTGTTTTAAACGTAACTTATTACACTTTACAATCAATTGCGTGAGCAACTGCAACTTCTAGTGGGATACTCCTTTTAATTTTAGTGTCGAGTCTTCTTTATATAGGTTAACAATTCACCAAATGTTGATTTAGACATACAAAAGTAGTTTTTCTTTTTTACAAAAAAAAGCGTTACTGTCCACCGATCCTCAAATGACGAATAGTACATAACCCTTATCCAGTCTTGAAGATAACATCGTGTATATATATATATATATATATATATATATATATATATATATATATATATATATACACACACACACACATCTTTCTTGGCCAGCGTCTTCTCTTTTTTATAATTAAGGTAAGAAGAAATAGTTCCTCATTTCACGACGCCATTTTCTCGAGATGACGCTCACCAATGTTGGCAGCTACTAACAATCTGTACAGCTGTAAGTGCCTGTCAACTGGAAGTCAACTAGTTGCACGCAACAAGTTGCCCCGCGCAATAGGACCCTAATAGGCTATATACTACTGCATTGATATTTTCAAAACATTATTTTTTTCTTCCTGATAAATTTAACTATTGGCATTCAAAGGTTTTAGGAACTCAAACGATATTTGAGAGAAAATTATATCGGCGTGTGTGAGGTGGGCAAATCTTGCGTTCTGGTTGGGTAAGAAAGAAATATTTGCTGTGGGTCCTTGGTATCGTAGGCCTGAAATTATCACTGTCATAGATGGTTATATTATTTTATAATCTATGACTTTTTAAGAAACATTAACAACGGAAGTGTAAGCATTTGAGTCACAACTTATAAACTAATAGACAATTTAAAAAAAAGTAATGTCACACGTCTCACTATCCGTTTGAGCTATACACATATGTAATAATTACAATAGTTGGTTAGAAAAGAGGAAGGTTGAATTTAGATTAAGTATACCCATATTTGGTTGGAGGAAGAGTGAAAAACTACCCCTTAGTACACCCAGCCTGGATTCGAACTCCGATCTTCCCGTACCTATAGCCCAGTCTATTGAGAGATTGACGCCTTAAGCCATTCAAACACTGAAGTGGGAGCTATAATTTTCATTCTCATTAATATTTACTGTGATTTTTTTTTACATTGGGGTATTTAACTTTCCTTTATGATACAATTGATTATAATAGAACACTATTTAAAAAAACTAAATTAGGCTTAGAACAGACACAACACTTAGTCCCGATACGTTAATTTATCACGTTGAAAGGGGTCAAGACAATCCCACTAATGATACATCAAATGCGATTCCCTTAGAACCGTGTGCAAGAACGAGGCTGGACTAAATAGAAGAAGGGAAATATTTAAGATGAGTTGATTTGTTACCTAATTTTCCTCAACTCAACATACCTTCTACCCTAGTTCACCCTTTGTTTCACTTCGCCTTGTTCTTGCATATGGATCTTAGCTAATAATTAGACAGACGTACTACCGGGTGAACTGAGAACTTGGAATTATGCTTTTTTAGCACTTTGTTTTACTAGCCGTTAGGGTTATAACCTACGTCGATGTCCTAATACCACTCATGTTTTAAGGATTAGGAAGGTTTAGAGGAAGTGCACCAACATTAGCGTGGAGGGAAAGCGGAAAACCATTTAGTAAAACCCATCCTCAGTGCACCCGACTGGTATCGAAATATATCACCAACTTAGGCAGTCTAATCTATTTCGAGGGTGGTGCTTCGGACCATGCACTCGCCGAAGCGGGTTGGAATCATGGTATTTGCTATTTCAGATCATACAGCTTCTAAGTTAAGCAATAGCTATAAATTAATTAAGGCCGTACAACTTACAATGGCCTGTGGTGCTTTCTGGAATTCTTCAATTACTTTCTCCCTTCACCTACTCTTTGTCATTTCAATAAGAGGGGGAATAAAACCACCAAACTTCTTATCGCAATGTAAAGAGAAAATACTCAATGTTCTCAACTATCTTAAAGTTTTTTTATGAGCCTATCAAAACATTATTGTATTTGTTAGAGAAAGGCTAATTCTAGAGCCCCATTTTATCGAGCCTACTCCCTAAAATCCGCAAATATACTTACAAAGTCGTTAAAAAACGAGATAATGGCACATTTTTATATTAATAAAATTCAAAATATAAGGTTGTTAAGGAAAAAGGACACTGGTTGGAATATTTAATCTTCATTTAGCGTGAGTCATATTTTTAAATAATGCACCGTATAATTAAATATTGCTTTACAGCTGAACGTTTGCAAGGCAATTTCTCACTTACCTAGGCAGCGCCGTTAATATTGAACAATACAGGTGGTGAGGTGTTAAAGGTGGCCAATATAAACCACAGGGATTGGTAATCAATACCTCATGGCGTGGAATACATTGAGTATGTTGCTGATAGAACTACTACAGACCTGTGAGCACAGAAACTATCGGCAGAGTAAAGCAGACCCATTGTGGACACTGCAGATAAACTCTTCGACCAATTATCGATTTTACATCAGCTACGAGTTGATTTGGCGTAATGTGCCATTATATTTTATTATGGTATGCAGATACGTTTACAAATACATTCCCTGATCATGTTCATGGCGTTTGTTTTTGTTCCACGTATTTTTCCTTACCCGTCCGGGCTATACTCATTACACTGGGATGGGATTCGAAACCTGACGACCCCTCCCCCCTTCTTCACTAACAAACCAGTCGGTGACCTGGTGGTATAAGGTGTCATATTACTGTGCTGGGGATCCGGGGTTTGATCCTCGGTTCCGGCGCAGATTTATCTGATTGCCAAGCCCTTCCTTCACCTCTGACAAAACGTTTAATAATCACAACTTGTGAATGTGTGGAATGCCAGGCCTCCACCGCGGTTCGGATTCCACGTTAAACTGTAGGTCCTCCATTTCATCTCACAATCACCCTACCATTACACATTAGCGTAAGTGCGTATAACCTGAACGGGTAGTAAGACGCGGTGCTAGTAATAATAACTAACAAACCACACTATATGAGTCTGACGTTTATTCCGCGTGCTTTACCGATGTGGGTATGGACTCTTTTAAAGTGTGATATAACTTTAAGCCGTACGTTACTATTTAGATTAATAACTTTAGGCGTAGTTTACTATCTGGATTAATAACTTTTAGGCGTCAGTAAAGATGTTGACTAAGAACATTTAGAAGTCAGTAATGATTTAGATTAAGAACTTTTAGGCGTCAGTTAGGCTCAAGATTAAGAATGTTTACTCTTCAAATATGATCTGGATTGTGATATTTTAAGCGTCAGTTAGAACCTAAATAAGTTAAATGGTCAACATTCACAGAAAACTACTTTTGTATTAATTATTGTTTTTTTTATCACCAAGTCTTATTATTCGTTTGGACTATACGCCTATATACTAACTACACTAATGGTTTAGTGTGTACGATGGTTTAATTGAGAGGAAGTTCACCTGCATTTGCATGGAGGTAGAGTGGAAAACCATTTCGGAAAAAAACACTCTCAGTGCATCCGACCGGGATCGAACCCCAATCTTCCTAGTATTCACCAGTCTAGTCCAACATAGAAGCAGCGCGTTAAGCCACGTGGCCGCCAAAGAGGATAATGATTATTATAGTCTGGGACTAGACCTATTCTAGGATTACATTTATTTAGAGCAAGATATTTGCTTGTTGAAACTTAGCATCCGATTAAATATTATTTTATTAGTGGTCCTATTGATATTATTTATCAAAAGTGACAGCTGCAAATCAAATGAGTTGATGTATAAATATATTAAAATTGTTTTAGAACTTTCCTTAGCCGTCAAAAAAGTGTATTCCTATTTAATTGAGAATGTCTGCGTATTTATGATTTCTGTAGGTAGAATCAGAACAGCGAGACAGATAACTGATCTAAAAGTTCAAACAACAAAGTTCTCATTACAATGAAACTGTATTGATAATATGGCTGGAAAAGTTCGTGAAGTTCAACTAAATAAAGCAAGCAGGTATGCTTTCATTGAAATACTTATTTAATTAAATTTATCGCCATCGTCACTTTTTAATATTTACGAGCAATGATACATTTGTATGCAGGAGCCTTTTATTTTTCAAATCTTGCCATGGCTGTCGAGGTTCAAATAAATAATTTATGAACTCGGATGTTAGTAATTTTAAAGGAGTCATTGGAAAAATCGGATCATCAGATTCACTTGAGATTTCCAAACGCTCAAAGGAAAGCTCTTGACAAAGGTGACTCCAAGTATTCCCGTTGGTTGACGCTAAGGTGCTATGAACCAATTTTCAAAAAATATAGAATGTATACGTAATGTGAATACTTAATAATTGCGAAATAAGCTAGGTATATAAATTTTAAACATCTTAATTTTTTTTAAATGGCGTAGTTTAAATTTGTTTTAATTCCCTCGAGTCAGGGGCTATCGTGGTACCTCGCGTTGACCGATAGGATAATTTCTGCGGGTCTAATTGCTATAAAGGAAGACCAGGTGTGATAATTTTAATAGTAAGTAAATTACATAAACTTTTAAATTTGTATTCTATGCCGGCGCTAAAAAAAAAGTTTTTAATTTACAATAAATTTGTTGACGCCCAATCCCACACTATCCAATACGGGTGCCGTGTATTAAGGGAATTACCAATAGTAAATCACTATGGTAAATATTAATTAAATATATACTGTTTTATTAATTCAACCAACACAATCCATTCACTATATTATATCTACAAAATACAATCATTTAAAAATAAACATTAATTCCATGATGACCTCACTTCGTTTGTCAATTCATTACGGCCATATACAGGCTGGCAACAAAATCGAGTGTGTTTGCTGATGTCCGTTTTTACACACAGTAAAGGGTTAAAATAAATTAAATTTATTCAAACTAGTTGTAAAAATGAAATCTAGACATGGAAATTGAACCCGGTAGCTTGGCTTAGCTTGTCAATTATCTGCCACTAAGCTATCCAGTATTCGTCCCATGCTAAGGGCTCCTTCCTTATTCTAAATAAAAGGAAACTTGAAATGACCGATCCTGGTTGATGCATTAATTAAAGACGTAGGCCTACTTAGATTACTACAAATATTAACATTAAAAATTAGTACAAAATAAAATATAGCTATGCAACATGCGTCGAATTTTTACTACCAATTTTTAACTGTAATATTAATATTTAAGAAATTCTTTTTTTTATGTCAACAGTCCGGAGATTAGTTTGATGTGAATCCTATCCATCCAACGCTAGGCATGTGCTTAGTTAGCCCTTCAGGTGGCTAGTGCTGCCTCCACCATCTGGTAGTAATTCCATATACGAGAGGTGTGCAGGAAATTTGAGCTTCCCAGTTGTCTTCTACAATGCATTTATACGAGCGAGAACGAAATTGTCAACCAATTTCGCCAGTTCTCACATATCTTACAGGTTTCTTTTACATGCTATACTCGATATGTGACTGACTGCTTCATTTCCCCACCTTTGACCTCGGCTGGGTTTGAACCCACGAACATCAGGTCCCGAGGTGAATATTTTGCCCCAAGACAACTAAGGTTGATAATTTAGTAATATAAATTTGAATATCCATTAATCTAGTGAGAATATAGTCTTCTATTGTGATTATAGCTCCAATTAAACCGTCCACGTTTGAATATATTTAAAAAAAAAATTTAGGAAACATTATTATTTTATAAGTTTTAATAAAAATAAATGAAGAAAATTGCTTATGTGAAAACCCGCATTGGTGGCATGGTTGGCTAACGTGCTAATTTTGTGTTGAGCTAGACTGCAGAAGATAGGGAGATCGTGGTTCGAATCTCGGTTGGATAAACTGGGAGAGGGGGGTTTCCTAAACGGTTTTCCACACTTCTTCCACGTAAATGTGGGTTGAATTCCTCTAAATTCAACCTTCCAAATCTTTAATACATTAGTGTAATTAGTATCATCTACTTAAGCGTACAACCTGAACGGTTAGTAAGACGCGGTGCTATAATTTTTTTATGCGGAACTCTGAGAATTATTGTCTAAAGGCATTCTTTCACGTTTTAATATATTATAGATTTTAATATAGTTTGATTCATGGAACATGCTAGAGCTTATTATGAATGAGCCACCTACAACTTTACCCCGAAATATTCCTAATTTAAACGTTACGTTTTAAAGTGAGTTTTAATTACGTGATACGCTCTATCGTTTTGTCTGAGATACTCGAGTTTGCGAGAATCCCAATGGATTCTTCCTCATTAAAATACGGTCCCCATTATTCTTGAGGAATGTGTCTCAAAAGTGCTCGTCAATTTATCTCTACGTTCTCGTCAAAGGGTGGATTAAAGACAAACTTGGTGAGGAGACTTTTCAAAGGTAGAAACGTTCGTTATTTTGTTCAGTTCCTATTTTCTTTGAATATCAGGTGATCATTTTACTTGTTTAAAGTAAAAATATAATATCTTAGTATATTTTTATACTTCTACTCTATTATATCATGGCATATAAATAATAATTTAAAAAATTAAAACCTGCTTTAGTCTAAGACGTCACTCTCGCAACAGACTAGACTGCTAATGATGGTTATATTGGGGTTAGAATCCCGGTCGGGGGTATTGAGGGTGGTTTTTATTAAATGTGTTGTCCACTCTGCCACCATGCAAATGTGAGTACAATTCTTCTAAATTCAATCTTCCTCGTCCATAACACATTATATTACATATGTGTTTAGTACGAATTGTTAGTAAGACGTGATGCTAAAAAAAAAGTAGGCCCAATGTATTGGTGTTCTATGAGCCTTACGAGTACTTTGGGTGATACTAGTTCATAGAAAATATCCTCACTGCGGTGTTTCTCGTGGAAAAGGCATTTATGACATTTAGCAAACACTAAAAAATGAATATTTGGATTCATAAAATAGTGTAGTCCATCCATCAGTTATATTTATTCGTAGGATTAAGTTTCACCCAAAAGGATTATCCTAAGTATATGCTCCTTTATAGCAAATTTGGGTGCGTTTATTCTCAAACCAGACCTAATTCTTTCCCTACCCCATGAGTGTAAGCACGCAAACAGCCCAGTTTAGAACTAAGACGTGATGCACAGCATTTTTCAGTTTTATTGTCCTGGTTGGGATCCTAAAAATTAAAAGGGTTCAAACCAGGTGTTTTTTATGTAGTACCAGAGCATATTCCCATGTGAATATTATTTTATTTCTTTGCAAATATAAAAATTCCTGTGTAAGTTTCATTCGCATTTCATTCCTCATCTCAGTGTATAAGGTATTTTAAAAAAACAAAACAAAATAAAATACATTGTAGAGCAAGTCACCTCACGCACGGGTACAACGAACTCCTGTAATGGCCCTACTTCCTTCAAGACGTGTCTACTTTCATCGTCCCCCACGCTCCAAACATTTCGTTTCAGTCAGTGTGCTTTACCGCTTTCAGCTTCAGCCTCGCCCCCTCCCTATCCAACAGTTCTCAACCCCATAACGAGACCGTACATAAAAAGCTATGCTTTCGACTGTTTTATGACGTTGAAGGGAGGAAGATGTTTGGTTAGGGAATGTGAGGGGGCTGCTATTAAACGCTCTCAACCATATCGCTACGATAAACAATTCAATTGAAAGAGGGTTAGACTTAGAGAACGAGGTAAATGTAGCGAGTGTTTGTACAGATACGGGGGTTTTTCACCCTTTTCAAGTTGAAATTATTGGAAATAACGGCAGGTACTAGAATAAACAATGGGTAAAAACCTATTTGCCATAGGAAAGGCTTTCTCTAGCAGCTAGAAAGACTACTAGGTCTAGTCCCGCGTCATTAGGTTTTTTTTCCTATCGCGTCTCACCCTTCGTTTTGATTATACGCATGTGAATTAGCTACGTTAATATGTTAGAGATGAGGAAGATGTAATTCAAGGAACTCGACCTGCATTTATGGGGAGGGAGAGTGAACAACAGTTTTGGATTATTTTTTTTAATAGGAAAAACTAACCTCAGTACACCCAACTGTGATTTGAACCCCTATGTCTCCGTAATCGGCGGTCCAGTATATTGTGAGAGTGACGCCTTATACCAGCGGTTCCTGGCCTTTTTTTTTTAGCATTGCACCAACTTCTGCTGGCTGCCGCCTCCATGCACCGCCCCCACCCATAATTTAAACATAATAATTAATAAGCAGGATGAAAACATCGGTAATAATCTTAAATTCATGATACATTTTACATTCATATGTTGGAGTATTAAATCATTTCTAACTACTTTCTGTGCTGGGGGTCCGGGGTTCAATTCTTGGTCCTGGCACAGATTTATCTGATTGCCAAACCCTTCCTTCACCTGTAAGAAACACAAATTGTGAATGTGTGGAGTGCCAAGCCTCCTCAGTGGTTCGTTAAATTGTAGGTCCTCCATTTCATCTCACATTCACCCAACCATTACACATTAGCGTAAGTGCGTATAACCCGAACGGGTTATGATGATAACAATAATAATTATTATTATTATTATTAGCACCGCGTCTTACTACCCGTTCGGGTTATACGCACTTACGCTAATGTGTAATGGTTGGGTGAATGTGAGATGAAATGGAGGACCTACAGTTTAACGTGGAATCTGAACCACGGTGGAGGCTTGGCATTCCCCACATTCACAAGATGTCTTATAAATCTTTGCCGGGACCGAGGATTGAACCCCGGCTGCCAGCATAGAAGTCTGACACCTTACCCCTAGACCGCCAGGTCACCTACGATAATGATAATAATAATATTTCTAACTAAATAATTTATCTATAAGTAAATTTGATAGATTCGGGTTACTTACCTTTGAGGCCATATAGTGAAAATATAAGAATTCGAGGAGGATAAAAATACAAAGATAAGAATAAAGTTACATGAACAAATATAACTTCTATCGCCTGTCAAAAGTCCCAAATTGGTCCACACTTCTGATCAATGAGACTGCCTGTATCCAGATGCACAATAATTCATACTATTAACATATAACTATTGCTATAATATCCATGAAAACCTTAACACCCTCATACCACCCCCTTACAATTTTACCACCCCTATAAATCCATTCCCGGAAAAGATTTATCTGATTACCAAACCCTTCCTTCACCTCTGACAAGACATCTTGTGAATGTGAGGAATGCCAGGTCTCCACCGTGGTTCGGATTCCACGTTAAACTGTAGGTCCTCCATTTCATCTCACAATCACCCTACCATTTACACATTAGCGTAAGTGCGTATAACCCGAACGGGTAGTAAGACGCGGTGCTAATAATAATAATATAAATCCATAACCCCGCCCCAAGGGGGGGGGGATGGTAGTATCCAAGTTGGGAAACACTTAGACCATTAGACCACCGGGGCGGATCTACTTTCATGTATTCATACGTCAAGTCACGTGATCTGAAACTGTCACTTTTTATTATCAGTTTGTCATAAAATGCACGTTAAGGTAAGGTGGTAGGTAACACTCGTGAAGGTCGGTATTTTTGTTGTTTTATAGCAAGAAAAATAAATGGTACGTTGTACCGCACAGACTTTCTCTCGCTTTTATCGTAAAATAGAGGTATTTACTAAACTCGTAAGATTTGTGAAACGAAATAATAAGTCTATACAGTGTTGTAGAAACACAACAACAAAGATCATAAATGTAACGATATACACTGTTTCTTACTGTATGGTGTTAAGAACTAAGAACATTGTTAGGGAAAAATTAGAAAAGAGAGATGTCTTTGTTTACCACAGAGCATGACAAATCAAATTCATTTTCAAAGACCTGAATATTAAAAAGTATATATATTCGCTTACAGTTAAGAAATGATTGGTTTTATAAAAGTATATTTCAAAAAAATATTATCTATAATAATACAACAACGCTAATGTGTAATGGTAAGGTGATTGTGAGATGAAATGAAGGACCTACAGTTTAACGTGGAATCCGAACCACGGTGGAGGCCTGGCATTCCTCACATTCACAAGATGTCTTGTCAGAGGTGAAGGAAGGGTTTGGTAATCAGATAAGTCTTTGCCGGGATCGAGGATTGAACCCCGGCCTTCTCTTTTATAGACATGTGCGTTCTTTCAAATAAATAATTTTAGTGCAAAATGTGTGCTTGTTTCCTGGTTCTGTGACCTTTAACGTTTTTAGAGGTAGATTTTTTTTTAAATCAATAGCTTAATACTAACCCACTTTGGTGGCCGTACTGTCTAATGCGTTACTCTCGCAATAGATTAGTCTGTCGATGATGGGGAGATGTGTGTTCGACCCCAGTCTGGTGTACCGAGGTTTATTTTCCTAAATGGTTTCCCACTTTTTCTCCAGGTAAATGCAGGTATACTTTTTATAAATTCGACCTTTTTCAACCCTAACGTACTCGAATAGGTAGTTAAAAACATACGTATATATATATCCTACTTGAGATAGTAGCTGTGTAAGTTTTTTATATGTTTCATTGGTACGCTTTTCGACATCATTTTTCACTAAAATAATGTACAGGCCTATTGGTAAAACTAGGATAGGTGAGAAAGTTAGGTGGGGGGAGGCCTACCATTGATCAGTTAAAGTTAAAGTGGCCCTGAGGTGTTAAATGGTTGTGCACCCTCTGGTCTAAGGCGTCACTGTCACAATGTACCGGATTGCCGATTATGGAGAGATCGGGGTTCGAATCTCTCTTGGGTGTCTTGATGGTTGCTGTTACTTTGATGTTTTTTAACCCTACCTCCACGCGAGTGCGGTTATTCTTACATTAAATTTAAACTATCCTTATTTAACTTATCTCTAACATACTAATGTAATTAGTTTATATGTGTACGACCAGAAGAGATAGTAATACGTGGTGATAAAAAATATATATGTTGACAAAAATGTTCATATATGACCTGAGAAGCTTGATTTGTTCTACCGCCCGCGCGAATGGTTGGCCGCTGAAAGCGATATTTCTTCCAAAATATCTTCACACTCAAGTGTTGTGGAGCCTCGCGAGTTCTTCTGTAGAGGGAAGAGGAACAAATCGATAACACCTCACTCCATCTCTTCTTTTCTTTCTTTTTTTTTCTACGTCCCATTATTACTTTTCGTTGTATAGTAAGGTTTCTCAGGGAGCTGACAGACATTTTTGCGCATATTTCACGTCGGGATGGGTTGAGATGTAACACTGCGCGTTCTTTGTATGGATGATGGGGATGAAGGAGGGTTGGGGGGGAGGGAGGGGGGTAGGTGTTCATCATATCGAGCACGCATCAACCATCAGAAGGAGACGGCGCACAGGAGAAGGTTTTCTTTCGGATCATGACAGAACGTGTTGATGACATGGTGGTGTGGAATATCGGAGGAAATTTACATGTACCAGAAGAAACGGTTGAATCCTGGCTCTAATGTGTGCTTGTCTTTGTTCCCTATTCCCTCCCCCGCCCCACCCCTTTCCCACCAACCATTGGTTGCTACAGTACAATTCTCATAGGAAGACTCTTGAAGAAAATACAAACACAATTATTTTGGCGCCTAGCATTGATAAATCATCTTTGAAATTTAGAATTCGAATCTTGTTTGTAGACATGAAGTTCCTAATCTTAATATCTTAAAGATACGTATTTATTGGATTAGAGATTTAAAATCCAAACTATTTTCTAGATATGGTTTTGAATGAATTTAATTAGGAATTTGAATCTGAAAACCAAACATTTGAAAAAAAAAAGTTTTTTGAAGGTGTTTATTGACCTTGGATTTTTATTCGACGCATTTAAACATATATATGTATATATGTATTTATATATATATATATGTGTGTCTATTTATGTGTGTATATATATATATATGTATCTATATATAATATACATCTCGAATCCTTAAGGATATTAGAAATCTAAATATTTTTAGAAAATATCGGATTCGAAATTATAATAATTTGTAAATAATTTGATTTCAAATTTTTAATTGTAATTTGTTTTATAGCTTTATTGATGATTCAGACTCAATATAATCATAGAACAGTCTTAACAAACAGACCCTAGACTAGTAATTTAACACTTAGCTGAACGTATGAATATTATAGCTAACTAACGGATTATAAGAAAGAATGCAAAACATTTAGTTACTAGAAAAGCGTATAACCCTAACGGGATGTAAGACGCGGTGCTAAAAACGAAATGTTACATAGACTGATCTTTGTTTTCTATCATCCCATTATATTTATATTTCCTCTTTTGTTAATCATTTTCCCCCAAAATTCAAATTAGAACACGAGATTTGGGATTCGTAAAATAATTGATTCCGTGATGATTTAGTTGCTAGTGGCTCAGTGTCGTCTGTTTTAGAACTAAGTCGGTTTGTAAGTCATGTTATCCTATATTAATTTTTAAATAATCGCGTCTCACTAACCCATTTGGATTATGGGTTTTATTATATTATTTTTATCCATAAAGCCACATGGCTGACTCACTCACTGACATTAATGTTTACCCACTTCCAGATGAGCTAGAAAATTGAAATTTGGCAATCTTATAGCTTCTAACCTTATGTAACCGACGGGAAATTTCCAAAAAGTTAAAAAAATTAATTTTAACCCCCCAAAAAATTCAAAATGGTGGAGCAACTTTAAAGTCAGTATATATATGTATATTACGCTATTGGAGTTGGGACGATTAAGGTAGAATTTAGAAAAAATATAAGCCGCCTTTGAATAGAAGTAGAGTGGGAAAATATTTAAGAAAATACCCTAGGTACTCTCGATCATAATTATAACCTTCATTCCCTTGTCGTCGGTGGTCCAGTATATTTCAAGAGTGACGTTTTATACCATGTGACCACCGAACTGGGTTTGTTAAAATCAACTGATTTGAAATATTTGAGTTAAATACCCATAATAATAATAATAATACAGTAATAGTAAAAGTAATAGCTCCTTTTCCTTTGACATTAATTTACTAGATTCGAACTAAAGACGCCATTTGGGGGTCTTGGGACAAACACATGAGAACAACTAATTGATTAAGGTGATATTATCACTATTTAAACTTCTATGAAACCTATCTATAAAAAATAAATATAATATTTGTCGTTATTAGGTGTCTCCATGGTATTGACTGGATAAAAAAACAAATTGAAGTTCAAAAGATAAGCTACGATCACTGCTAACACATTTTTTTTATTCATAAAATGAGGGCTATCATTTTTTTTCTCCGGCCCCGTCAATTAGGGAAAGAGAGTTTAAATTTATGATCTCGAATAAAATACTTCCTATAAAGATTCACAATAGGCCTCAACACTTAGAATATTAGAGTGTGTGTGAAGATAAAAAAAAAAGAGGCGATCTTTAAATCGATTCCTTCAATATTTATGACAGAAGTAATATGCCGACATAACATTTTATTGTCCAATGTGTTTGGATTTACCCTTCTTTTATTTGCGTTTTGCTTAAGAAATAAAGCGTCATCTAGAACAACGTACTTGCATAACAACCAGAGTTGCCACGCAGCCGGGAAAACGGGATAGCCGACAAAACACAGAATTGTTTTATATCTGGTAAAAAATATATATGGGAAAACACGAGGAATTTTGCAAAATCGAGTAAAAATATTGGCAAATTTGTAAATTTGGGACATTTAACCGAAAGCTTAAAATGGTACTTATTTGGATGGAAGAAAAAGTAAACTGAAAAATTAATAATCATGCTGATATAAACATGTCTTATAATCCCTTATATAAGGGCTGTGAATACAAAGAAAATGTATTTCCCTATCAATCTTAAACCATCCTGTTTTAAACATTACTTCACACTTAGTTTGATGAAAATTGAAATCTTATACTTTTTTCTTTAATCAAATCTGCATGGAAAGTTGGGAATTCCTTCTGGAAAACAAAGAAATTTTGTTGTAAGAAAATAGTGGCAGCCCTGAGTAATATTTTCATACACCTCTGAGATTTACTACCCAGATATTCCCTTTTCCTTGGAGGACAATAATAAAGAAAAATATAGTCCCTCCCCTTACATAAACAAGGTTCATTCGCCACATATGTATATACACTATTTTGTAATTTTTCTACGCTCTACTCGTGGTTTAGCTCACATTACAAGTGAAATAATAACCTTTTGATCCACATCTAAAAAAAAGTGTGATAAGGTTGTATATCAATATCATGACTATACCCTGAAATATTTTTTTAGGGTGAATGCAGGGGTCCTGCCTTTGATGGGTCATGGTGGAATTTTCCAACAGGAAAAAAGATGTATTATTTTAACAAATACCTATCTTGAAGTAATTTTAAGTGTTTAAAAATATAATTGAGGTTATAGTTGGTCTTAATAATGGTTCATTTAAAAAAAACTGTAATTTTTGTTAACCAAGAAACCCAGGAATAATTATGTTTGAATTTTCTTGTGACTTTAACATGTAAGGTCTTGGGTTGTACCTTAGCCGACTGCATTAGGCAATAATTGTTCCGCGATGAAGTTTACTCGTTATTTCGCCAGAAGAATACTTATACATTTAATTTACATTCACTCCCCTCCCCACCTGTTAACTTTATACAGATATAGATTAGTATTCTAATAAACAGAATGTAAACACTGCAAAGTATTTCTAAACAAAAACAAGAGTGAATTCTTTTTTGCCTCGTCCTACAACATGCCCAGGCTATCCGCATTAAATTACCCTAATGGGGAAGGGAAGAGGAAAGCCGAGGGCTAGAGGACATGTATCTGAATTTACGTGGAGAGGTAAGTGAGAAACATTTAGGAGAAAATAACTCCTTAATACACCCGGCAGGGACTCTTAACTTCAACCTCCTGTCACCGGTAAACCATACAAGACAGGTTTAACGTTCAGTCCCGATGCGGATGAATTTTATTCCCCATCATCAGAGCCCTGCGTTTGTGGAGTTCGCGATAATTCACGAATGTTAGATATGGCATTTTTTCTTTCAGATGTTCACATTTCAGGTTACCCTGATTGCAAATATATGCTCAGAATTGTCGCGATAATTCGCGAAATCAGCGTTTTAGCGCGATATTCGCGATTTTAAAAGATGTCCGCGATAATCGTGATTTAGTCGCGATTTTCGGCATTCGCGCTAATATTTTGGGATATTGAAAAATAAAAATTGAAAGTTTTGATGGAAGAGAGTGATGGCATCGAAAGTTTAAAAATTGAGAATGTGCTGC
>CABFVX010001814.1:72315-116614 GCA_902151425.1 Timema shepardi | reverse complement strand
GGACCGCAGCAGATCACATGACTTGAGGTATGAAAGTAGATCTAGTAAATTTTATAGCTAGCCGCTTCGGTGATCGCATGGTGTAACCCGTCACTCCCACAATTGACTAGACTACCAATTACGGGGATATCAGGGTTTGGATCCAGGTAGAGTAAAATTGGATGGTTTTCCTTAAATGCATTTTAGCTCTCCTTCTGCGCAAATGTGGGTACACTATCTATACATTCAACCTCCCTTATCTCTAATACAGTAGCTTTATTAGTAATAATAATAATAATAATAATATTTAGCACCGCGTCTTACTACCCGTTCGGGTTATACGCTTTTTAAGTACTATTTACTCTTATGGATTAGGAATTGGGAAGGATGAATTAGAGGAAGTGAACCCGCATTTGTGTGGAGGGAGAGTGGAAAACCATTTAGGAAAAACCACCCCCAGTTCACCCGATCGAGATTCGAAATCCGATCTCCCCGTTCTCAGCAGTCGAGCTCAACACAAGCGCGTTAGACAACTACGCCACCGAGGCTGGTTTTTATTAGTAAATATGCGTATAACTTTAACGGATGGTAAGACGAAGTGCTAAAAGAAACTAAACTTTTTCACCTGTTAGATAAGGAAGGCTCTTCCTATGAAGATTGGATTATTTAACTTAGAACTTTGTTCTATTTGAAACGTTAAATTTTGGCAACAGTGTGTTAAAATTCACTCAAATAATGAATCGCGTTCTATTGATCACATTTTTTTTAATAAATAAAAATAAAGCCTTTTCTTCTCTACACACATTCCGCGGATGTGTATTTTTGTTCAGGAAGTAATCCACGTGTTTGCAGTTGTTCCGGACAGCCATAGTATGAACATTTAGGAGTGGGTGGTTGGGAGGGATGGGGGAGATGTCAATCACAGGACTTGCCCGTTGAGCTGGCGCTGGGAGACGCAGGTTGCGATAGTAGAACTTGTCGGGAAATTGGAGGGTGGGAGGGAAGAGGGACTGCCTGGTTAAGTAGACGTGATATCGCTATAGTAACCGGTTCGCATGCCATTACACATTTTGTGCTTCCCTTTGTGCGCTTCGCATGAAGCCCGGTACACACAATCCTTTTTCTTGTAAAATATTTTGTATACTTTAATTTTCTTACGAATCGGCTTAAGATGGAAGTTTAGGAAACGGGAGTTGAGGCTAGTTTTTTTTTTTTGTGTAGCTTTTATAGCAAAACATTTCTTTGAATAAATCAAATATTGTTCCAGTTTAAATATATAGTTTAATTTTCTTGTAATGGTGGTATCAACAGTTCTTGAATATCTTTAATGAGCAGCATTAAATTCCAAGACACCCTCGACAAATATTCAAGAACTATAGAAATCAACATGTGAAGAAAATTAAACAATGTTTCTAGTGTAAAAATATTTTACTTATCTGGGTAAAAATGTTTTGTTATAAAACTGCAAAAAAAACACTTCCCTTAACTCAAAGTTAAGATAAGTTATAAGGTCTGTTTTATAAGTAACCATACACCAAACCATTTGCTCTGCAATCTCACATGTTGACATTTGTCACTTTTGTCAGTCAAAATTTTCACAACCAACAATTTTTTTTTTAAAAAAGCACTTTTAAATTCATTTATGAAAATAATTGTTTTGATATTTCTTTTTTTGTGGTAACGACGTCTGATGTTCACTTAAAATTGATTTACAAACGAGAGCTTCTAAAAGGTTGATCTCACTTCATAAACAAAGGTGGTGGACAGGATAAATGGAGGCGGTGCATGACGTGAATACAACCCAAACTTGTGTGCATGTGCTTATAAATTACTAATTTATTATTAGAAAAAATATTGTTGGATATTTTCATAAGTTAAAAGATAATTTATTTATGTTATAATTTATTGTGGCCAGTTATAATAAAATAAAATTGACATCAATGTTTGCAATGAAAAAAGAATATTTGGGCACAACAAAAAGGAAATTGAATTACACTAAATTGGTCACATTGATTGCACACAGGTTTTATCTAGACTTCAATTGGAACGTATTATTGTTTACAATATTTACACAACACGTTGACTTTTTATCTCTTTTTTATGGTTAAAAACTAATTGAATTAAAAAAAAAGTATATGGAAATAAATATTTACTTTATCATTTTTAAAGGCTATGAATATGATTAAATGATTATTTTTAAACTGTATTGATTCTTTTTAAATATATTTTAGCACTGAAATTTATTAAATTTAGTTTATTAATAAATATTCAATCTTACTTTAAAAATAAAAAGTATATAAGAAAGGGTTATCTCTATTTACAAATAAAAATATATTCAATAAACTGGTTTATAAAGGGCGTGTTCTATTTTCTATAGGGTACAATATATCGCAGACAATTAACTGTGCAAATCAAAGCTTGTACAATATTTAATGATCGCACAGCCTAATTTTGTGGCCACGTCTTGTACAATATTTGATCCTCGTACAGCCTAATCTTGTGGCCACAACGTCTTGTACAATATTTGATCCTCGTACAACCTAATTTTGCGGCCACAACGTCTTGTACAATATTTGATCCCCGTACAGACTAATCTTTCGGCCACAACGTCTTTGTACAATATTTGATCCTCGTACAGCCTAATCTTGTGGCCACAACGTCTTGTACAATATTTGATCCTCGTACAGCCTAATCTTGTGGTCACAACGTATTTTACTATATTTGATCCTCGTACAACCTAATATTGTGGCCACAACGTCTTGTACAATATTTGATCCTCGTACAACCTAATCTTGTGGCCACAACGTCTTGTAAAATATTTGATCCTCGTACAGCCTAATCTTGTGGCCACAACGTCTTGTACAATATTTGATCCTCGTACAGCCTAATATTGTGGCCACAACGTCTTGTACAATATTTGATGCTCGCACAGCCTAATCTTGTGGCCACAACGTCTTGTACAATATTTGATGCTCGCACCGCCTAATCTTGTGGCCACAACGTCATGTACAATATTTTGTAAAAAAAATTGTGTCGTGTGTACTAGGTTTAACTCCTAGACTCAATAGACACGGTTGTTTATTATTTACTCCATTAAAATATAGTTGATTCATTTCTAAACAATATTGGTATCAATAACTAAGTGATTGTCCGATTGATATAGGAAGACAATTTTTTGACAGATAAAAAAAAGTTACAAAAATTATTTTCGTAGATTCATAACTCAAGTCATGTGATTAACCACCATCAATTTTGATGGACATTATCAATACTTATAAAATAGCACTATTAGTATAGGCGAATGTTATCAATGTTGACGAAAAGAATTTTTTTGTTTACATTTATTAAAAAGGTCCTGTTAAAATAATAATATAAATCTAGAATTTCAACATTATTATTATTATTACTACCCCATCGGGTTGTACGCACTTAACGCTAATGTGTAATGGTAGGGTGATTGTGAGATTAAATTAAGGACTTACAGTTTAACGTGGAATCCGAACCACGGTGGAGGCCTGGCATTCCACACATTCACAAGTTGTTGTTAATACACGTCTTGTCAGAGGTGAAGGAAGGGTTTAGCAATAAGATAAATTTGTGCCGGGACCGAGGATTGAACCCCGGACACCAGCACAGATGTCTGACTACCTTACCCCTAGACCGCCAGGTCACCTTCAACATTATTAAATTTCACATTGTAACTTAGAAACATACTTTTAAATGAGACTCACATCGGTAAAAACGCAGACATAATGTTTTGTTTTGTTAGTTTATTACGATGTACCAACGACTGGGAAGGTCAGTCTTCGGATCTCGGGTGTGTGTACCTAGGGTGGCTTATCCCACAGTGGTTCCCCACTCTTCATTCAAGCAAATGCTGGTACATTTATTTTAATTATACCTTACTCATCGCAATCCTACTATCGTAATTAAATGTAGCCCTCTTTATTGGCCAAATGGTCTAAAGTGTAACTCTCATATTAGAGCCGGACTTCTGATGACGGGGAGGTCGGGGTTCGAATCTCAGTCGGCTATACTGAGAGTAGTTTTCCCCAAATGATTTCCCACACTCCTTCCACGCATTTGCGGGTATATTACCTCTAAAATGCTTCCTTCTTCATCCCTATCCCATTAGCGTAATAATTATATATGCGAATACCCTGAACATATAGTAAGACATTGTGTTAAAAAAAAAAGTGAAATGCAGGTGCCCAAGATGGGTAGTAATACTTATTGGAAAAAAGAACCTTGATTCACCAAAATAGAAGATAAAAGGTGTTTTCTTTTTGCTTCTTACTGTTACTGTTGAGACATTAACTCAATTTCATTTAAGGATGTATCATAAAAACCAAATATTGTTTATGTATACATTAATAATTAACAGTTGTGAGTTAAACGTTTTCTTTTTTATTATTATTAGCACTATTATCCTTCTTCCCACTTTGTGTTTATTACATCTGGTCGCTTTTCTTCTCTTTTTTTTCTCTTCTTTTCTACATCTCCGGCTTTCCACCGTACATTAACGCAAATTCCTGAAGAGAGAAAAGCGAGTTGAATGTTTCATTTTCGTTGAGGGCAAAGTTTGTAATAATTAATATTTATAATTGCGTTTCCTTTTCCCCTTCGCTCGTCCGCTCTCGTTCTCTCTCTCTCTCTATCCCTACTGGTAATTGAGTAAACACCTGCAGGTTTTCCTGGCTTTGAAACACTCGCACCGCTCTCCTTAGTCCTCTCTTAACCCTCTGTCTCCCATCCTCTCACCTTCTATCTCACGCAAACACTTTCTCTCGCTCACACACAATTTCACTGAGTGGCTTTCCTTTCTCTCCGCCTTTCTCTAAGAGGTAGGTATATATTGATGAAGAACCACCTTTACCTCCCTTAGTGTCTACTCGAATCACATTTCTTTTATAAATATTTATTTGGAAGTTATTTTTTTTTTACTCTCTCATGTAGAGAAAGTATCGTGGTCGCGAACATTCTCCTACTCCGAGGTTATGTTGGATCTTGAAGTTTTATGTGTCTCTAAGCTAGAAAAAGAGGTATCATTTTTACAATTTTGTCTCTACCTTGGGGTGTCTGTTCGAAGGGGATTTGGGGGGTGGGGGTGAGGGTTATGATTTTCTACAATAAACTGAGCAAATGGGACACACTAAACTCTTTTTTATATTCCAGAAAAATCCACTTGTGATGCAATGCATCATAAATGATCAAGGTAATTTTATTTTATTTTATTTGACTTATAAAATAATTAATTTAACAATCATATTTTTCATATCATTCAGCTGGTACGGTATTATTTTAAAGTGAAAATAAGTTTATTCCATCACCTCTCCAATAAATAAGAGATAGCGACCCGCTTTGGGGACCGCATGGTCTAAGGCGTCACTCTCTCAATAGAGCAGACTGCCGGTATTGAAATATAGTAGTTAGATCCCGGTTAGGTGTACTGAAAGGAGAAGGGGGTGATCCTAAATGGTTTCCCACTATCCCTCCACGCAAATGTGGTCACACTTCATCTAAAATTAGTATTCATCATCCCTAACTCAATCCGAAATGGTAATCGACGAGGTGCTAAACTAAAAGGGGTAGCGTCTCATATGCCTACAGCCTAAATGGTTTGACAGATTCTGATCAAAATTGATGGATACATGTTATAAGAATAGAAATAAATATATGATTTTAAATAAAACTAAAATTATTTATTGAACGTTGATTTTTTTCATTAAAAAACTGTTTTATGAGGAGTGTACAACTTAAGTTTTTCTGCATATTAATTTTTTTTTTCTGAAAAATAATTTATTTAAGATCGCGTTACTGATTAGAAAGATTTGAAAAGTATTTTCCAAACTAGATTATACTCTAAGTAAAACCTGGATGGCAAAGGTAATTTTGTATTAAGAAAATAGTGGCAACCCTGAGTTAGTTTGAAAGTCGTTTGTCTATTTTATTATATATTTACAAAGTGAACCTTAAATATTCCAGCGAAAAAGTTACATATCTTGTGAAGTAAGAGATCATGGACTAAAAATATAAACACAAATTAATTAAAACCACACCAAGTAATAAACAGTTCATTATTAACGGCAGAGGAGATATTTAAAAATAGTAATTAAGTTTAAGTTAACATGAGGAATGCTGTAAAGTATAATGGAATCTTAAGTTTTACTTCTTCCACGTATTTCTATCTCAATTTTTAACTGCCACTATTATTCTGTTTTCCTTAATATTTTGCAGACTTAAATTTTTATGTATTGTTATAGTATTATTTACAGAGAGACAATGGCTATTCCAAAATCAACCTCCGATTGGGTGGTAAAAAAAAAGTCAAAAATAAAGAAAAAGTCTTATTACATACAAAGCTTATATACATAAGCTGCATTACTTTTCCACATAGTCGCTACCCAAATTCAGGTACGTATATTGTGACACCACCTCTTACAATCCCTCGTCCAGGAATGGCTCCGGCGGGGTACTCAGCCAGTTGGTGATTCCATCCATGGGCTCCTCGTTGTTTTCGAAGCACTGGGTAAACAGACAGACCTTCATCTTTCTGTATAGATGGTTAATCGTTTGGCGCAAAGTCCAGGCTGTGAGATGGGTGGTTGATAATCTACCAGTTGAACTGTTCAAGTAAAGCCTTTGTGCGAGCCGCAGTGTTGTCGTGCAGGATGTACTGATTTCCACAGATGTAGACTGATCGTGTGTTCGATCGACATTAAATCTTTTGGTAGTGGCGAGTATCGAAACCTGTCTGGCAAAGATTGATCTAAAAAATTGTTTCTGTATTAATTACTCAGTACGTGGCGATCTGGACGGAAATTAATGCAACTAATTTTTAATAATCTTTTCTTAATAATTGAATCTCTATCTACGTATTTTTTTGATGTAATTAATTTAACTATAATGGGGGATGAGGGGGAGGGTTGGACCTTTTTGTTTCCTCTTGTTTATATTTAGTTTCAACGTATTTTGTAAAGGTTAGCGGTAACAACTATATAATGCCATTGGTCCTTGTTTGTCTTGCGTTATTGTCTCTGATTGGCCGCTCCTGACACACAACTTCCTGTCCGTGGAGATGAAGCGATTGTGTCGTCCACTCTCTATCCGGACCTGATTGACGTGATACGCTAATTTTATTTTTATTTTGTTTGGATTTGATTATAAATTTAGCATAAAGTCACTTTCTTTTCTATTTTTGATATTATGGGGTAAAGGGTCGTATAATTTATTTCCCAAATTTTGTCTTTTAGGTTTATTATTTTGAATCTCTTTTGTAACGCTAACCATTATCTACAATAGGACCTGACTTTTGTTTTCTACTATGTAACTGTCGTGATCCTATATACCATGTGTTCTAGATTATAACTATAACGAGCATTAGGCATTATGGTTGGACGCTATTTCTACCATTATTAATTTTATTTTTCTCTTGTCTGTTACTAAAGATTTTTTTTTTAATAATGCAACATTTTATACAAATCGGCAAAGTTATGATGAATGTGAACCTTTTTCTCAAATTAACGACAACGTGTGTTTGTTTACTAATAAATTCTAAATATTTCATATTTGTAATCTTGTAATGATTTCAATGATCCCTTTGGGTTACCACGTGCTGGTGCAAGTCTCCAAATCCTTTCTTTTTAATAATTGAGTCTTTTTTTTTGTTGCGCTATCTTTCAGTCTAGGCGAAGTCTCCCAGTTTGGTTTGAGCTAAAACAATATTTATAATATAGGTAATTTTATTCCTTTTAAATTTACTGTCTAAATAGGTAATTTTTTGTGAAAAAGGGAATTATGATTAGGGGTGAACAAGTCAACAAACTTGTCCACTAAGGACAATAAATTGTTACTGGATTCCTTTCCAATTTTTTTTATAGTTGAAACCAGAAGTTACCTTTTAGACTATCTTAGAACTGCTGGGTAGTAATTGCAATGGAGAGAATTTCAGTACAAGGAGAACGACACCCTTGGCGTGTATCCCGTGCCCTTTGTTTTGGATCGTCCTACAAAGCTTCTTCAGCGTTTCACAAAAACTTCAAATGTTTATTCTGAAACGCTGAAGAAGCACAAAACAACTTAGCAATATAAATATAAATTTATACATAATTCTATCAATCAAATGAATAGTAAAA
The DNA here is from genome assembly GCA_902151425.1 of Timema shepardi. NCBI lineage: Eukaryota > Metazoa > Arthropoda > Insecta > Phasmatodea > Timematidae > Timema > Timema shepardi. The sequence continues at coordinate 108,500 of CABFVX010001814.1, read as the reverse complement.
TGTAATCAAGACCTTTTCAAATACATATATTTATTTGTAATTTTCTATTTCACATATGTCCCCGAAGATTATTCTCCTGGATACTGTGACTTTGGCCCGCGCGCCACCAATTGGGTGGAACGGGTTTAGACCATGTGACCACCGAATCGGGTTTGGTCGCATTTCAATCCCAGACTTTTTCGCCACTGGAAAACCAGACCAAATTAGCTTGACCTTTTAGAGAGCCTTTACACCAGGCGATGCTATAACCCTCTAAAGCCTTGACTTTTTTTTTCCCGCTGAGATCTGCGGGAACACTATTAAACATGTCAAGGCCAGTGGACAAGCGTGAATAAAATAATATTTCACAATTCCAGTTGTTTTTAATTACTTGAGCTCCTACGGCCCAGAAATGAGACATTTTTATGCCTCACACTGGAATGTATATTTTTTAAACTTATTTAGTTCTGGGGGCTATGATACCCGCGCAGACTGGTACGCGGTATCTAGTGCATCTAGTCTTGTCTTCTGGTAATGGGGAAGTCAGGGATAGTACAAGCAAATGGGATCACTCTTCTTCCAAATCCAACCTTCTTCATACTTAACACACTAGCGTAATTAGTACATATGCGTACGACCTGAACGGTTCTAAAAGATATGTATATGTGTACACAGCCCGAGTGAGTAGTAAGATTAGGTGGGGAAGTAAAACACTACATTCGAATGTATATACCCTTTGCTTATCCTGAAAGCTTAGGTCTACCGTACATGGTTCTAATATGGCGTAGCCTACAGGGTACATCCATTGTCTCTCATGGTTAGACTGCTACCTTTCAGGGTGGCCTTAAAGGCACGTCAACGCAAGAGTTAAAAGGGGTGGGACATTCACTCGTGCAGAAATATTTGAGAGAGAAGTTTCGGTTGGCATTTTATTAAAAAAAAATTGATATCGTTTGTTGATGCGCTTTGATGACACTGTGTTGGCCTTTAACGACAACAATAATTTAGGGCCTTAACTTACCATTAATAGGATCTAAAATGTCCTAGCTAACCTAATAATGCTTCGGGCAAAAGGGGAATCGGATCTATAGATTTGTAATAAGGGGATCAACCAACAGGAACACACTTTGTCAGTCACATGTTCTAAGGCGTCACTCACAATAGACTGGACAGCCGTTGAAGTGGAGATCGAGGTTCAGATCTCGGTCGAATGTACTGAGAGAGTTGATTTCCTAAATGGATTACTCTCTTCCTCCACGCAAATGTGGGTACACATCCTCTAAATTTAATCTACCTCTTATTTACCACATTATAGTAATTAGGGCACAGACGTATAACCTGAACGGGTGGTAAAATTCGGTGCTATAAAAAAATCAATAGGGATGAGCTTTTGAGCTATATATTTTTTAATAAATTATTTTTAAGTCGCAGGAATTCATATTGTAAACCTAACTTTAAGTCCCATCGATACATTTTGATGACGTCCACCTTAAATTAATAGGGGGGAACCATACTTTTAATTAACAATTTATTTCTTAAATGACGGGGATTTTAGATGTCTGCATCACGTCTTGCCTTAAGGCGGCCGTCGCGTTTAACGAGAAAATACCAATCACTGTCAGGCCACACAGCTTAAAATACAGTGGCCTTTGTTGTTTTCTAGAACTACTTCTCAATTTTGTTAAATTTCTTTTTTCCTTTTTGACCTTCACTTACAACCACATTTCTTCATGTAATTAAGAAAGTAGGGAAAGAAAACTACCAAAATTCTAATCTCAACGTAGTTAGTTCTCAAAGATCTTAAAATTTTTTGTTGTGAGCATATAAATATAGAGCCTTTCTTCATAAACCCTCGTCTCATAACTTCGCAAATAGACATCAAAATTAATGTCATTAAAATGAGCCAATGTTACACTTTCACAAATTTGTTTCGATTAATAAAACCATAATGTTGTCAAGGAAAAAGAGCCCTGTTGAAATCTTTCGACTTTATTTTAGCGTGAACAATACTTTGAAATAACGCATCGTATTGCGCTAGAGTTGAATGTCTGCGCGGCAATTTCTCGCTTACAAGGGAACGTGAGTAAAGGTCCGAATCTTTGTATATTTTTAGAAACTATTTCTGCCAGAATAAATAAAATATTGCTTCAGCAGATACGTTGAGCTTAATTTTCTAAGGTTATTAATCTTAAGAATTTTTTTTATATGTCCGGTATCGAGATCGCGGAATTTTAACGGGACTCTTAAAAAATTTTTTTTTTTAAAAAAGTTCTCTTCAAATGTCACAATGTCCACGACAGATATTTACTATATGTGTATGAAATTAAACTAAACGTCTCTACTGAAGGAATAATTTATTTATTTTTACCCAAAACGTTTTCTTGTCCCCTATAAAACTACAAAGGTATTGACTTTAACCCATGTTTCCTTCCATCCGACCTTAAGTAAGGCATGTAGCAAGCCTCCCCCCCACCCCCTTCACCTTTCAGCTTCACAGTTTCATTAGGTTGAGTAACCAAGGTTCAGTCAACAGTCACAGTCGTCTTTAGGAGAGATCTTCACATGGTAGAGTACGTTTAAAATACCTCTTTTTTTTCCTTTGGCTACCAACTCGGCTCTTAACAAATCGATGTTGCTTTCTACGCCACATTAAGCCACTACAGTATTTACAAGTTGTGTGTGGAGAACGACAAATTAGGAGTTGAAATGGCTGCCGCTTGGGGACGGCAGGAAAAGTATGGTAGGATTTTTGTAGGAAAGGCCTTTTAGAAAATACTAACATTTATTGATACAATTGATACCATTCTTCTATATTATTAGTTAATAACAACACACAGAACCGCTTCGGGGGTCGGATGGTCTAAGACGTCACTCTAGCAATAGACTAGACTTCTAATGACGGGGAGATCGGAGTTTGAATCCTGTTCGGGTGTAATGATGGTGCTTTTCCTGAATGGTTCCCCACTCTACCTTCACGAAAATTTGGGTCCACTTCCTATAAAATTCAACTGTAATCATCCCAAACACATTATCATAGTATATAAGCGTAAAACCTGGACGGCGAGCCAGACGGGACGCTAATTTTTTTAATAATGAAAAAATAATACTGTTCCAGCTGAATAAAAACCGATATGTTGGAAATAAATTATACATGTCTTCTAAATTAAGATATCACACATCAATGATTTGTGCAATGCTTCAAACATGGGTTCTCATTTTTCTGAATAAAACACTTCATTGTTAACTTGAAGGTGCTATGTTTTTCAAAGTTAATTATTGGGGCGGCGTTAACCCTCTTAATCCCCCCACCAGCTATGTCCGTGATCTTACCATGTTCTTCATAAATAATGTGTATAATGAAAGGGAAGTTGAGACCAAGACTTGCCAAGCTTATATATACGTATGGCAATCAAATATTAAAAGTATTTTTTAAATTATTTTAAAAGTATTTTAGTGACAAAATGTAATTTTATACCAAAGTTGTGTTGTTTATGATTTATGCTTCATATTATTTTAGTCTATTCTTTTAATTGGTAACGGTGCAAATACGTCTTGGTAATTTTATTAAAAGAAATTAAAACAATACATTTAACCAGTGTATCTCTTCAATGTAAATGATATTTCAGTATGTGTATGCCATTTACCTTAAACGATAAAATTAAAAGTAGGCCTACTATGCAACTATCCAAAAAATGAACTTGTTTTATACTTTCTCGCAAATTTAATAATCGAAATAAGATCAGAACGCTTTAAATTTATTTAGTTCTTTTTTCTAGTAAGTGCAATGCTTTTTTTATCTTCGTTAAAAGTGGGGATATTTTATTTTATTCTGGTTCCTGGCCACACTCTTTGTTGTACAGGGATAGGGTTTGGCTGAGACCCATGTTCATATTCAACCCTACATCCCTTTAAAATTTGATGGCAATCGATAAAGCGGTTCTTGAGATCTGTGCTGCCAAAAAGTGTGGGAATAAAACCAACCAGCCGCAAGCCCAGCGCTAATCGTCTTTTTTCTTCATCAGAAAGTTTGATAAAAATAACCGAAGGAATGTAAATAGTTTGTTTTGTAAGAAAAAATATGTAGGCCCGACACATTTTCTCAAATCTGATTTTTTTTATAAAACATTTATATATAATAAAATAAAATAATATTATCTTCCATATTTGATTTTATATATAAAATAAATTGTAATAGGATAATTTAAGATCAATTCTGTTATCAGAAAAAACTTTTGAGCAAAAAAATAAAGAGGAGGAAGAAGATGGTATCAAAAATAAAATGGGAGCCCCCGTAATGTTCTGAGCGCGACGTGACCAGACGAAACTACTTGTGGTGTGGAAGATTTTATTTACTGTCTACAATAACGTTTAGACTGTACTACGGACTGCAGAAGACAGTTTGTCTGATGAGGGTGGAAGTGAAATAGCTGACAGCGAACACATTTGTCTCGCAGTTCTGGGCCATATTTCCCTCTGCACACACACATACACGCATATAGTGTAGCTGGAAATAACAAAAAAAATTACCTAAATTTTTTATGCATATGTTACACACCAAAAGTGAAATTAGCCATTTCATGAACTGACTTATTCTTTTGTCTATTTCACGGACCGTGAAAAAACTAGTCAGGTTCATGGATTGAACAGCGCTTGTGCTTGTCAGGTTCATGGATTGAACAGCGCTTGTACTTGTCAGGTTCATGGATTGAACAGCGCTTGTACTTGTAAGGTTCATGGATTGAACAGCGCTTGTACTTGTAAGGTTCATGGATTGAACAGCGCTTGTACTTGTCAGGTTCATGGATTGAACAGCGCTTGTACTTGTCAGGTTCATGGATTGAACAGCGCTTGTACTTGTCAGGTTCATGGATTGAACAGCGCTTGTACTTGTCAGGTTCATGGATTGAACAGCGCTTGTACTTGTCAGGTTCATGGATTGAACAGCGCTTGTTCTTGTCAGGTTAATGGATTGAACGGCGCTTGTTCTTGTCAGGTTAATGGATTGAACGGCGCTTGTGCTTGTCAGGTTAATGGATTGAACGGCGCTTGTGCTTGTCACGTTCATGGATTGAACGGCGCTTATGCTTGTCAGGTTAATGGATTGAACGGCGCTTGTGCTTGTCAGGTTAATGGATTGAACAGCGCTTGTGCTTGTCAGGTTCATGGATTGAACAGCGCTTGTGTTGCTTGTCAGGTTCATGAATTGAACAGCGCTTGTGTGCTTGTCAGGTTCATGAATTGAACAGCGCTTGTGTGCTTGTCAGGTTCATGGACTAGGCAGCTCCAAGCGCTACCCAATTTATGAACTGGACGAGTTTTTGCCCACTCCATACATAAAATGGTCAAGAGAAGAGGCCAGTTCACGGAATGGACAGAAATGTACCAAATTCCCTAATAGGATGTAACACATATACAACAAGATATCATCAGTTTCCATCTTGGCTCTATTCACCGCTAAATTGTCCGATTCCTTTGACCAGACAATTCGCTGAAAGCCAAGTACTGAGACAATAACGTGAAAAAAAAGTGACTACTCCGTTTTAGCTTCCACCCTCCTCCCACATTGATACCATAGTAAGGGTTGGCCAGGCTGCAAATATCGCACGTAGCAGTGAGTCGCGTTATTGGTTGGGTTGTAGTAACGACCCACTTCCCTGCCAACCCCTATTTACTCTAGAACATTGTCTGTACAGGGGTGCGTTGACGCGGCTGACCACATCGAGCGAGACGAGACAATATTGTGACGCACACAATGTAGCAAACCACCCCCCTAAAGAGCACCAGACGAAGAGTCTAACCTTTACCTACTTGATACCGGCAGTTTAATTAATCATGAGTCTGATGCCTTAGACCATGTGAACACAACTGCAATGTATTATTATTTGCATTTTATGTTTAACACAAAAGTTATTAATGTTATCGTAAAATAGATTTAAAAAGAATGGGAAGCTTATGGCTAGAAATACATTTCAAGAGATACCTTATCAACCCACTTCGGTGGTCGAATGGTCTAAGGCGTTACTCTCGCAATTGACTGGGACTTTAGATGATGGGGATATTGGGGTTCAAATCCTGGTCGGGTGTAATAAGGCCTTCCCCCCTCCCCCTTAATGCCATATTCTTTAAAATGAAAAATGACACCTAGCAACGGGAATCGAACTCTGCACCTTTGGCTTAATATACCAATGCTCTAAACACCGAGCAATCCAGGAGTTGTCCCATATTCATAGTCATTCTTTATTCATATTTTAAGGCAGTGTCTGTATTGGACGTGTAGAAATCGTCAACTACACATGAGCGATTAATTAATATCACGCGTTATCAGTTAACTCAACCACTCTCGATTCAAGAGGTATTTCTATGCTGCTAATATTACAATGGAAATCATATGAATGCGCATATCTTGATGGGTTAAATAAACAAACCATTATAAATGTTAATTACTGTTATAGCTACATCTAAATATATTATTAATAATTGATCACACAGATGTAGCTGATGATTTCTACACGCCCATCACAGTTTCTGCCTTAAAATATGAGTAAAGGATGACTCTGAGCACGGATATACTCCTGGATAGCGCAGTGGTTAGAGCATTGGCTCGATTGGCTGGGTTCGATTTCTGTGTACAGATATCATTTTTCAATTTAAAGAATAAGACATTTAGGTACGGCTATAACTAACTAACAAATATATTAGCTTGGATATTTAATCCATATTTTTCTAAATGATTTTCCAAGTCACGCAAATTTGTGTACACTTCCTCTCAAATTCACCCTTACTCATCCCTTACACATTATCTTAATTGGTACAAGCTCATATTCGTATGACCCAAACGAGTAGAATGAGGCGGTGGTAGAAAAAATATACTCCCCACACAATCTAACATATAACCTGTTTTGTAAATGAGAAAGGGGATAAATGGATAGAGGCAATGTGTGTAGAATAATGCTAGCATTGATGTTTATCTAGGGGATTAAGAGATCGTATTCACCCTTGGGGCGTAAAAAAAAGTTAAATTTAGAAACGTAATTTGGTTTGGACGTCGTAGGACTGCGGTTTTCTGCACTTTCATTAGAAGAGGAGTTGATACTACTGGAAGCTATTTCCTTTTTAAAATAAGCGCTGAATATGCTGCACACATTTTCTGTCGTAGCCTAAAACTTATATTTTTTAACTTCATGTTAAAGTTAATACGTTCATATAAACCGGCTAGTTTTCTATCACAAACACTTTGATAAATAACGTGCACGAATAAAATTGGAAAAAGCGTTTAGAAATAAAAAATTATGAACGCTTATCCCTTACATTTTTTGTAAACGAGTGAGGCTTGGTGTAAAATACTAACTGAAATATGGCAAAATTATGTTGAAATATCAACTTTTAATAAATCTCCTATATAAGTAAACTATTTTAATCCCCATTCTTCGCACGGGATATGGTGTTATTATTTATTTTTGGGTGAAAATGAGGTATTTTCGTTTTAAGCTTAATGGCATGGTTATTAGCGCTAACCGAGAAACACCGCAAGGGTGTGACCATGTATCGTTTCTCATGGGGAGTTTTATTTTCGGCAGGCCCCTTTGCCTACTGCCTGGGGCGTTATCAGCTGAGCGTGGCTGGACAGGTCTCCCCCCCCCCTCCCAAAACTCCCCACCACCCCGGGCCGGGCCCTTTCGCTCACACGGACACTACAAACATCACAAAATTCAGCAAAATATAAACTACAGACTTATGACTTCTACCGTCTTTTGGATATGCATATTAAAACATAGTTACATATTTAAATTAATTGTCCGTTTTTATTTTTTTCCACCCCTTAGAATCATCTACGGGGTTAAAAATAATTGCTATATCTTTTCGAAGGCATTATTAGAACATTTATCGGATTATTACCCTCTAAACACTTAAAAAGATTTTATAAAGCAATATCGTTGATTAGGATAGCCACCCCGATCTTCCTCCTCAATCACAAAACATCAGAATGAAACATATACTTCATTCACGGGAGGAGTTTACCTCTGAAAAGTCTTTTTTCTTACCAATATCCTACTATATAATAGATTTCTGGTAGGGAAAAAAGTCCTTTCCCAGGTAACCTCCTACCGTGAACGAACAATTTCAGCCCTCTAGCTTTGTGGGAAGTGTGAGGATTAGTGATGAGTGAGTGAACGAGTGAGTGAGTCAGAGCTTTCGATTTATATATAAAGAGTAGAGATGTTATAAGAAATTAGAAAGTGTCTTAGTTATAATGCGTTACATTAACATTCATTCAAGTTGATGAAAGAAAGTAACGCAAGCGTGATTACATGATTTGCTTGGAATGTTCAATGCATTTGTACTATTGGCTATTAGCAGCATAACTCCACAAACGAGTCGCCGGTGTCAATGATAGCTCGTATTAGCCGATGATTTTCACACGTTCATTACAGACTTTACCTTAGAATATGAGTGAACAAGGACCCTGACCACGGTTATCTCAGTAGTAAAGCCTTGGCGCATCAAGTTAAAGGTTCCAAGTTCGATTCCCGTCTCTAGGTGTCGTTTTTCAATTTATTCGAATTCATTTAAGTGATAAATTGATGGTATGGGGTCTGGCTATGTTTTCCCTATAATCATGTTGGGGCTGAACTAACAATAACCAGTTTGTGGCTCATAAAATAAATTAAATTTCAAAACTATATAAAATATATTTTTTAAATCTGATAAGTTAATTTCGCGAATATTCTAATATTATATATTAATAAATGGTTATAAGTAGGCTATTCGAGGGTTCTAACATACTATTCTTATTAAAAAGGCAGTTTTGTATTCCTCATCAATGACTAGCCTAATATCTAATCAAGAGCATAAAACATACAGCCCCAATTATGCTTTAGGAAACTTTAGCTAACATTCAAAAGGATTTCATGTTTAGATATTTTTTTTTGTAATATGCTGTTTAAGGATTTAAAACCACGAGACACCCAGATGCACACCCGACCCCTAACTTCTCAACCGTACAATTAAATGTCTAGGTAAGGCTCTGTGAAACCACGATCGTAAAAAGAGCTCAACAGTTTTGATCGGTCGTATAAATGCCACGGAATATTTCTCCAAGTTGCGTTTCGTAGCTTAACGACATTGCCTTTTGGTGAATTCAAAGCTATTTTTCGAATAAGGCTGCATCTTAAGATGGGACGGAAGAGGATGTAAGAAAGGGCTAGCGTTTTTATAGCAAAACCTCTTTTTGGCTAAAATATAAATATAGCATTGCTCCCGAAGAAACATAGAGTTTAATTTTATTCATATAATGAGATCAACAGTCTGTTTAATATTTATCATGAGCATAGCGGCATTAGATTAAACACTTTTTAAATGGAGGGAAAAAGTTGTCACTACATTTCAAGACAACTTTGAAGGATATTTAAGAACTGTTGGGGTCACCATGTGAAGAAATCTAAACTCTTATGTTTCTACTGAAGAATTATTTGATTTATTGTGACGAAAAAAATGTGTTGCTATACAAACTTATAATGACACCTGGTTGTATCCGTCCCGGTGTCCTTAGTTCATATCCTTACAGGGTTTATATACAGCCTGATTGGTCTGGATTTACGTGCATCAGTTATAGCTCGGTGCCATATCTAAATCTGGCGCCACGTTCCTCACCAACAATTGCCCTGGTTTTGTTTTTAATAAAAGATAAAATAAATTAAAGATCACAAATTAATATTTAAGATTAATTATTGACAAATTATATTTTTATGGTTTCTTATTATGTATAAACACAGGTTTACAGGGATTTTTTTTAATCTACATACTATCATGAACATTCCTACAGGCCACTTTAATGACTAAACCAAATAGCACCGGATGGAAGACGTGTTTAAAAATGCGTTTGCCAAAAAACTATTTCGAGATCAAAACACTAAGCTGGAAGCGATGTAAGACTATCTATATAATTATTTATTTTTCAATGATAAGTCTTTCGCCGAATAAAATATAAACACCTTATTATGGGAAAATATAAATTGACTTACCACTACGTCACAAGTAGGCAACGCCCATTAAGTGGGATGGTATGGCTTGTGAGATAAGGCCAGTATTTTTGCAATTTTTATAGGAACAATTTTTTTCGGCAAAATAAATAAAATATTGCTCAAGTATAAACATAGTTTAATTTTCTTCATAAAGGGGAGATCAACAGATGTTGAATATTTTTCAGGGGTGTCTTAGAATTTGATGAGAAATTTCTTTCTTCATTAAAAAAATTCCGAACAGGTAGTAGTAATACGCGGTGCTAATAATAATAATAATAATAATAATAAATAATAATATTTTAAAAAGTTTCTCGTCAAATGCTAATCTGCTCATGAGGCATCTTAATTGGGTGCCACCGTATGTAGAAAATTAAACTATATGTTTCTACTAGAAACATTATTTATTTTTGGGGAAAAAATGTTCTTATAAAAACTGTAAAAACGTTTATCTTTTCTCGCGTCGTCTTCCATCCCATCTTTGACCATCAAGATTTTATCGCACAATTTTAACAAGGAGTGTAAAATTATAAGCTATTAATAGTGATTTAATTATTTCAAATTATTACAGTTCGTGAGCTTTAAGGGGTCAACTTTGCTATTCTATACTTTTTACATACTATTATTAATGTACTATTATTAGATTAAATTTAGTGGAACTAAACAGTCATATTGGGTGTACAGAAAGAAATATTTATAGTATTAATAATATTAATAATAATATTAATAATAACATTAATATAAATATATCATATCATTGAAATATTTATTATATTGATAATATTTTTCATATTAATATTATTAATATTTCACTGTGTACACCCAATATGACTGTTTAAAGAAAATTTCAGCCCCATACATTAATTACTTTATCTTAACAATGTTACTCAAAAATCATAAAATATCAAGTTTGACTTCTTAAAGCTCGTGCGTGAACTGTAATGATTTGAAATCATTTAATCAATAATAACTATACACTTGTCAATATTGTGCAATAAAATGTCGGTGGTCGAATGATGTAAACGTGACAGGTTTTTTTTCTAGCTTCCCAGATGTCTATGGCATCCCTGATCCTCGAGTCTTTTCCACCCCTGAGACGTAGGACAGTGAGACGCTTCTGAGCTTTGTCGCGCGGAAATTCCGCCCCCTCTCGTTTTCTTAACATCTCTAGCAATAAAAGTCAGCGAGAACGACTGGCAGAAAGAAAATAGAAGGTTTGTATTTTATTTTTTTAAGTCAAGAGTCAACGTGCGATTTTAACCTGCTGAACATTGACCCCGTTTGCGTTTGGAGTAGTTTATATATTTTATGGTTTTCAGGTAAATCCTATCGAGTTTAATTGTTTTTTTTAATCACCGCGTCTAGTGGCGGCTCGTAGCTAAAATTAGTGAGGGCGCTGCTCCAGAAAATGTTTAGCCTTTGTTTTAAAATTGTTTAAAAGGAAAAAAAAACACTTATAAAAAGAACATTTATTCAGGACCTTGATAAAATCTTAGCAAAAAAACAAACATTTCTTACTTACTTTAACTTAAATTGTTACAGTTAAAGCTTGATCTATTCATTTAAAAATGAAATCCATTCTTCTTGTTTTAATTTGCGCAAAAAGTTCAATAATTTTCTCCTTGATCTCTGGATGACAAATGAGGAAATTTTTTTCCATTAAAAGTACTGCAAGCGCATTTAGTCTTTCTGTTAAATTAAAGAACCGAAAAAACGAATAAAATAGAATAGCTGGAAGCAGAATAGTAATCTAACTCTACACTCTTCTACACTTTATCACATTCAAGAATATGGTACACGGTTTTTAAACACAACACACGCTGAGTAAAAAAAAAACATCCACTATCACGCCAGAGTCGGCATTTAGAGAGCATCAGTGCTCCCTCTACCTGGCAGTCCCGCATTCCTCCACCCCCCCTCCTATGTGTACATGCGCACAACAGTCCAACACCACGTCGCTGGCACTGTGAAGCGCACAGTTCCTTACAAAGATTTTTATATCTTTTTCATAAACTGGGGGATGGCTACTGAAGTACTGACATTAAGTTTAAAGAATATATATTGCACTACAAAAATAAAGAAAGGACTCATTATATTAAATGTTATAGATACTATCAAGTGGAAATAAGGGGTGCTGCAGTTTCACAGTGTCTATGAACTAACCGCCCCTGACCGTGTCTTACTACCTGTTCAGGTTATACTCCTAAATGATAATTACTCTAATGTGTTAGCGATGAAGAAGGAAGCATTTTAGAGGTAATCTACTCGCATTTGCTTGGGAAAGAAGTGGGAAAAATGTAGAAAAAACACCCCTCAGTAGACCCAACTGGGATTCAAACACAGATCTTCCCATCATCAAGCCAGTCTAACACTGCAATTACGCCTCAAACCATTCAGCCATTGAAGTGGGTTGCATTTAATCAAACTTAAATCTACTTATCCCGAGTCATTAGCAAATCCCGAAGTTTGATGACTTTTTTGTCGCATACAATGCTCATAAGTATATAGACTTTGTTCATGATCCCTTTTGGTAAAGGTGTATTTCATAGGTAATTTTTTTTTTGTCATTTTGGGATTTAAGATCATATTTTCTTTGTTTGTGTCTTATTTTTGTCATTTTTAGGGATTATTTTAATAATATTTAAGCATTTTAAAAGTTATATTAAGGTATTCAAGTAGAATATATATTTTTAATACTATCAAAATCTTATAAATGCATATATGCTCATACGTAATTTTTCAACAGAGAGTTGTCGGAATAAGAAGAAATCTTTATTGTATTCAGCCGAATTGTTGTTAAAAGATTTTTATTGCATTTTACATTTGTAAAGTGCGTGTTTGATTTAGTCGTGTGCATTTATTATCCTAAGAACTTTTGTTGATAATTTTAAGTGGTTTTTTTTTAAATTTGAGCTCTCTTGTTTTAGAATATTTATGTAATTTTATAGTTAATTTTTGGTTCACTATTAGGCCATCAAAATCCGGGCCCTGGTCATTATATTAGTGCGTGCTAGTTATAAATGATTTGAAATAAAATTATCGCTCATAGCACTACCAGTTTATTATTCTGGCTATTTAACGTGCACTTTCTGAAAATACTAATTATATTAGTACACGACTTATGAACTAACTTAATTTTAGAATACACACACAACACCCAGTCTCCAACCAACCGTTTATTCATTACTGTGAAAGGGAATATTATAATTTAATTAAAGATACATTTTCCGGCCACACTGGGAACTCAACCTGAGACTCTTGTTCAGTAGGAAGATATAATAAATATTTTTGCCGACACCTTAGCTCTATTGGTAATGTAAGTTTTGAAATAAAAGTAGTTCAAATAATATCGTAAAATAAAAAATAAACATTTTTTAAGTTTTCAAACGAGTTGAGAGCTTTGTTGCGTGACTCATATCAAATGTATATTAGAAGTATACAAAGCTTTAACTTTGATACCCACACACTTCAATGTCGGAATGGTCTAAGACTTCTCTCTCGTGTTAGTCTGACCTGATGAAAACGGGGAGATCGGTGCTCTAATCCCTGTCGTGTATACTGAGTTTTTTTTTCCTAATTGTTTTTTCACTTCTTTTACGCAAAAGTGGCAAGAACACCTCTAAAGTACTTTTACATAGATGCTTATAAATATATAATATATTTTATATATTAATACTATATTTACTATCATAATATGGTATATGTATATAATGATACTATATTTAATATATGTCGTAGGCGAATTGGAAAATCCAGCGTATCGCAAAAGTCGCCGTCAATTTACAATGAGCCAGGCTAATTGAATTTTTTTTTTTCAGCAGGATAATTTTTAGGCTTATTGAAATAGACCCATATAGTGTTAGGCTATTAAGGGAATTCACCTTTGTTCGCGCAATCAGCCTAGTTGATTCTTATTTAAAAAAAAGTCTACAGCAGCGGTTCCCAAACTGTGGTACGTACAATTATCCTTGATGGTATAGCTCGAGAAGTCAAACAAAACAAGCAAACTAAAGTCGTAAAAAATGGCCCTATAAAATATAATAAATATATTACGACCTAGTCTAACATAAATGAAAACAGATTCAAACTGTTGATGTAGGGGTGGTGACACTTATTTAAACTCAGACAGATGGTGCAGCCTCACAGTCTTGTACTAAACACTCAAACGGTGGTACCTACTCCAAATTACAGAAATTATTTAGGTGGTAGACCATTCAAAAAGTTGGGGAACAGTTGGCTTACAGAATATAATATTTTTATCTCTGGGTATGTCCTTAAATTAGCTTACTAAGTACCGTATGATTGCAGAGTTTGATAAAAAAATATCAAGTTCAAGTAATTTTTACTATTGTCAATTCACACTTTACACATAACACTTTTTTTAGTTATTTCCAAATGGTAAACTACTAAGACATTTTGATGTGGACAATTGGTTTGCCTTCTTACAGACACGCTTTTTCGTTTGACACTGTTTTTTTGAGAATACACACTTGCAACAGGCATATCCCCGCCCCCCTAAACTTTGATTCCTTACTCTCAGTTTCACGAACAGTTATATATTTTTCTCGGATGTCTCCAAGAACTTGTGTGCCAGAAATCTGTAAGTCGCTTCTATTGAACCACGTCTTAATGATGCCACCCTTTGTTCCAATTTGATAGACATCAATCTTTGTGACCCGCCTCGGTGGCGTAGTTGGCTAACGCGCTTGTCGTGTTGAGCTTTACTGCTGAGGACGCGGAGATCGAGGTTCAAATCTCGGTCGGGTGAACTGTGGGTGATTTTTCCTAAATGGTTTTCCACTCTCCCTCCACGCAAATGCGGGTTCACTTCCTCTAATTCAACCTTCCCAATTCATAATCCATTAAAGTAATTAGTACTTAAAGCGTATAACCCGAACGGGTAGTAAGACGCGGTGCTAAATATTATATTATTATTATCAATCTTTGTGTTAAGAATTTTTCCAATTACATTTTGACAGTCTAATGGTCCATGAAATACTTTTGGAATATTTAATAAAATAATGTCCCCAACTTCAAGAGATTTATATATTTCTTGTCTTTTGCAAGTATCACAAATAAAAGTCCACTAGTTTCTTCTGAGCACAGCTCATGTGAGTTCCCATCGTGCATGAAGAGCACCCAATTTTTATTGATCCATTCATACTCCGTGAACAAACATAACACGACTCTTCCTCCAAATTAACCTCCTAGTTTTCTTCTCTTTCCCCTGTGGTTTCTCCTTCCAAGCAACGTTCCCTCAACCATTCCAAATCTTCTTCACAATCAATTGTTTGCAAAATGGTAGGAGGAATATTCGCTGAGCCTAATCTTAATTTCGGTTCAGTTACAAATAGTGCTGTGTACTGACTTCTGCCTATGATTCGATGATTTGAAAAGTTATTTTGCCATTGAACAAAACGGCAGCCTATTTCCCTGTCTGTACTTCCATTGTAATCCATCCAGACACGTAGCATGTTTTCAACATCTTGATTGGAGTGCCCCACGCTTCCCTGTGATTCTGGATGTTGGTGTTTTCATGCACTATTTTACATTCAGACCACATATCTGAAACTTGCTGGATGACACCAACTGTGAACCCACGTCCGTTGTAACTTTGCAAAATATGAGGTGCTCTAAAGTCTAAAAAAGTCTTCAGCAATGCCAATGCAACTTCAGCAGCATGTTTTGTTTTCAAAGGGCGAAGAACACAATTATGTTTCATTGTCTTGGTAGTTCATTAACCATTTGTAATCTATACATGTTGTCGGTTTAAAATCTTTCAAATCAACTTATCCATGAACATTAAAATCTTTTGTAGTGATTGGTCATTCTATGATATTTCGGTGTTGCTGAGACTTCTTTGAATTTCTCATTTTACACAGAGATACAAAAATCTCAATAGCAGATCGTGAAATACATAATTTATTTTTAAGTTTAAGAAACATTTTGTTTCTACCTCCATGGCTTGTGGTGCGGTGATACTGAAGAAATGTATCACAATATCCCTCAACAGGTAGTATTACAACTGGATCATCATTAGTGTTTCTTATTTTAATCAAAATTCTCTTTTTACCAACCTCCGTGAGTCCTGTCTCCAACTGTTTTCAATATGATTGAAATTGAGGAGTCTTATTGCAATAAGCCAGGAATCGACTAGGCTGGTAGAGCAAAAATAGTATTTTCTCAATAGCCTAAAACTGTATATAGGCTCATTGAAATAAACCTAAAAATTATCAGGCTGAAAAGCAAGTATAATATTATTTTCTAACTACCCTGGATCATTGTAAAATGGCGGCGTCCTTTGCAAAAAATCGAGTTTTTCAATTCGCCTACGACATATATATTATCACCGCGTCTTATAACCGGTTCAGGTTATACGTATATATTATGGTAAACACTATATTGGGGTAGGGCTAGTAAAGGAAGCATTTTATAGGTAATATAGTTGACCTTGGTACACTTGGTGTAAAGTGCTTGCCTCATGATCAGATGTTCATGGGTTCACATCCAACTGGGGCTAACGGATTTTCCTTGAGTGATAAAAACTCGTAGCACAACTTTCTTCGGAGAGGAAGTAAAGTATTCGGTCCCATGTCGATTGTGGCATGTAAAAGGACCCCGAAAGAAATGTGAAAATACCTTTCCCGGTCAAATTTATAGACCCTTCCACTCCCGCTCATAGAAATTCTCGTGTGCTGATACCACCCTCAGTATACCCGAACGGGACTCGAATCCCCAATATGTAGGTAATTAGCAGGCTAATCTAACACGAGTGAACTCCTAGACCATTCTAACACTGACGTGGGCTAATTCCCTGTATTCGGGGAAATATTCGCATCTATAGAAGCCCCAACTGTTCTTCTTGAAGCCATTAATACCCAGGGGACAGTTACAAATGGAAGAATCTCCTTTTTGGCGTAACTCCAAAGTGGAGCCGTCGAGTGTCCTTCCGTTGCAGTCGTTTGAAATGTTTCCGACACTGGGGTTTAGTATAATCACTGAGTAGTTTATGCTAATCATTAAAAATAGGGGATTTGATACTACCATAAGCCTTACCTTGAATTTAAACGCAAGTTTGGTGGCCAGCGTTGCCAATGCCGTTAGTTATTCATACATTGCTGTTTGCAGTTGAGATAATACCCTTCTTTCAATACTCCCTTTAAAATGTAATATTTATAAAGCACCATACTTATCTCTGTCATCATGTGATTCGCTGATGATGGCTTTAAATTATTTCATTACATCATGGAATTCTACACCTTATTCTACCTAAGATGTGACAGTTAACTTTTAACGCTGATGCTTAAAAAGTTTTGGTCATTACCGTTCTATATTTTAAATGCAAGTGGTGTATACAAAAAAAATACACACACATACATATATGGGTATTTCTATAAATCTATTCTACATTTATTTGTATAAATATTTATACATATATATTTGTATGTGTATATACAAATTCAATTCAACGATTTTAATGAATGATTTGTTTCCTACATCCAGATTATATATAGGAAGTAGATATTTCTTTTTTAAAAATCCACAAATATTATTTCCAAATAATAGAGAGTATAAAAAATAATCATGTAAAGTAATATATAGTAACTGAGGGTCAAATAATTTATTCGACAGTATTTCTGCAAACGTAGTATTTTTTTATAAAATGATAAAATTACTCTCCCTAATCCAGACTATTTTTCTAACCCAAGCTTACTTTGTTTGTCAAATAATGTGCTTGCGTGTGGGTGTGTTTTTCCGGCCCTTGAAGTGAGTTAGGGCGTAGTTGGAAGGGTAGAAGAGGGGGGGTGGAAATTAAC
Source organism: Timema shepardi (assembly GCA_902151425.1). Lineage (NCBI taxonomy): Eukaryota > Metazoa > Arthropoda > Insecta > Phasmatodea > Timematidae > Timema > Timema shepardi. Next base: position 90,685 of record CABFVX010001814.1, on the reverse strand, counting down.
TTGGAAGCAATCACCCCACACAGGTACACTCTATAAATCTCATCTCTTCTTCACGGCTACTGCCCTTAGTTCCATGAATCCTCCCCTACCCCTCTTCAATACCATCTTCTTTTCTCTCTTGCTCCTTCTACCTTCCGCATCTACCCTCTTTCTCTTGCTACACTCCAACCTTCTCTCCCACCTCTGACACCAGTGTTTGCACGTTCTATATTCCAGCCCGTTTTGTGACTCATGAACCAACAATTTTTCACTCTCAAAATTTAGGATTATGGCACGTATTTTCGTAATTTATTTCTAGACTAGATTCGCGTCATTCTTTTTATTACATATTTCCCCATTCTCACCAATTTTTTTTCTCCTTTATTCTTTATGACATTTTTTCTGAACATTTTCTCGGTTACCAAGCCCTATGATTCTTTCACATAGTCTTTGTTAAACCAAAGAGTTTTTTATTCAAATCCTTCATATTGTTCGTTTGTTTATAGCGTATGACTCATGGTGGCTACAGACAGGGAAAACAGGGAAAACCTGGAAAATTCAGGGAATTTTTGGATGATAGGGAAAACAGGGAAATGTCAGGGAATTTAACTAAAAATAAGAAAAAGTCAGGGAATTAAGAAATATGTCTAAAAATCCTATTAATTTTGCAACTAAACACTTAAACAAAAGTTAATAATACCTAAATAAACTAACATTTTAATTTTTTTTAAATAACTGATAAAACTGTTTATGTTTAGTAGCTACAACTTTTTTTTTAATATGTGATCATAATACGTAAAACAAGTCATTATCCACCATTAAAACTGGAAAAAATTAGTCAGGGAAAATTAAAAAATGTTGCCTGGAAAACGTGGAAAAGTCAGGGAATTTTGTAAAATATGTCTTGTAGACACCCTGATGACTGATTTTCGTTCAAACGTAAAACTTTTATTTAAAAAAAATAAAAAGAACCCACAAAGAATACCATAATATTCGATTTTTACTCTTATTTTAAAAACTATGTTTTCAATAATGTTATGCGTATACATTGTTAAGAGTTTCAACATAAAGCTTTGTATTATGGTTTATTATTATTTTATATTTTGTCTTTATTGAGTGTGCTTCCGTAGCCACAATTTAATGTTAAGATAAATCGTGAGTGAAAAAAAAAAAGATACGCATGGTTACGTGACTTTTAGGCCAAGCTATTTCATTAATGAAGTATTAAAAGTGCTAATTGCTGCCAATATTCTTTGAAAATATTTATAAATTTTCTATCGCATGTAATTTATGAGCTATAGGGGGAAATAATATTTTCATTATCAGTTTTAATTAAGTGTTTTTTGTAGTATTTATTTAATACCACTTTGATTTTATCATTTTAATCAGCTATAATTCTTACATTAATGCATTATAAAAACAAATTATTGGTCATTATATATTTCATAATTTTGATAGTAGGCTTTTTAATGTAAATATTTTTTTGGGTTAAAATTGTTGTTTATCGAAAATATTTAAACAATGTTTATATAAAATAAAATATAAAGTGAATATGTTAAAATGTATTTATAAGCTATCCTGTTAATTTTGTTACCTATGTAAATATTTTATTGCTAACAATCCGAATCAAAGGGCACATGGTCTAAACCTAGGATGGCTACATGTTAGAACGTTAGAAGCGTCGCAGACGTAAAGAAAACCCGGGTTATTTATTAAGTAGTTTAATATATTTTAGTAAATATTGCTTTCACCAAGATATAGATTAAAATTCTGACCTGTTTATCGTTTTAAACCCCAAGTTTAAATTGTTAAAAAAATGTTTGATTATTTACATACTGTAAAACCCTATAGAATAGCGGTTCCCAAACATTTGGAATGATATACGACCCCAACCATTTCCGTAATTAGTAGTATCACCAAGATAAAGCTGAACATTTACTATTCAGTTACATTTTTAATGGCGCTCAGGGATATAACACAAACTGCGTGGCATCTAGAATCAGTGTTGTCAACCTTCCAAACACTTTGGATCTGTTTAACCGTATTTAAAGAGGCTCATATTATTCCGACTTTAATTTGCTTTGTTTGTTTGGCTTCTCACAACGTACCACCGGGAATAACTGTAAGTACCACAGTTTGAAAACCGCCGCTATAAAACAATCCCACATTATTTTAAAATAAACTGTTGTGACCCTATCCAAACATGATTTCATTTGATCGAGGAGGTTTGGATCTAGATTCATAACTTTTTGCTTTAATATCAAAATTACATTTTTTTTTTGTAAATTGTTGATTTTTTTAAAACATTAAACTCAAAATTTAAACTTTTTAACCCTCTACAAACCTGATGATAGTGACGGCATACATTTTATTGAAAACCATTAAAAAAATCAAATAACTTCTTTAATAATCCGGTATTTCTAAACGTCTGCAACGCGTCCCATTGCTCTACCATGCAGCGCTCTGCTTATCTAGTCATAGACTCGAAGGGCAGAGTTCGCGTCCAGATCTGGTGTACTAGAGTTTTATTTTCTCAAATGATTTCCTAATATCCCGTTTAAAAAATGCTAGCCTATTTATTCTAACTTGTATTATTCCTTAGTCTACCCTAATAGCGTATTTAATATGCATAATAGCCGAATGGGTAGTCAGTGTTGAAAGTATATATTGCAAGTTCTAACAAGGGTATTTTCAATAAACTAAACGTGGATACAGATGCAGAAGCTATATAACTGCTGTGGTAGCCCACATCTCTACTAACCTCTCCTCTCCCCACGCCCTTTTCTCCTTAAATAACCAAATTACCTTGCTGAAACCGGGGGCATCGCCGCGATGTACAATGGCTGCCGATCTCTGGGAAATGAGAGGGGAAGGGGGGGCCCTCCATCTTGAGGGTGTTTGGCCGCAAGCTGTTACAGCTGTAACACTTCCTCTCCCCTGCACCGACATCCTCTTCTCCGTCGTTTGTGGTTCCCCTCAATGTTTAATACCCCCACTCTACCCGCCTTAGTAGTGGTAATCACACGGGAACAAACAACATTTGGTTGTAATATTTTTTTAGTACTGATTCAGGTTATACGCACTGTACTAATTATGCTAATGTGCTAGGGATGAGGAAGGTTGAACTTAGAGTACATGTACCCACATTTGTGGGGAGAGATATTGTAAAACAATTTAGGAAAATCCACTCTCAGTACACCCGACTATGATTTAAACCCTTATTTCCCCGTAATGGGTAGTCTAGTTTATTGCGAGTGACGCCTTATACTATGCGGCCAAAGAAGTGGATTTTGGGTTAGTCATTCTCTTTTCTTCTCACTCACGTATCGAGTAAATCTCTTATTTGTTGAGTGCAAAACTGTAAATAGTGTCAGCGTTATCTAGAATTGTTTAATATTTATAATTTTTTCTAGCAGCTGGTAATTGGGGGATGTGCCCACAAAACCTCCCCTGAAATTATTGGCTAGCTACGGCCTTGTCTATGACATATATAAATAATCCATTTCTTCTCATAATGTGACGCATCCAGTTGACCTTTCTTTGAAGAATCACTTGCAGATAATTCTATTTTCATTTACTCTTCTCATAATTTCTTAGTTAGTCACTCAATCTGTTCACTTTATCCTATTTACTATCTTCCAGAACCACATATTAAGGCTTTCCCAAAATGTATTATCTTCTTTCCTCAGGGTTAATATCTCAGCTGCATACAAAGCCTTGCTCCACTCCCAGAAAATATGGTTCAATTTTATTACATAAATATGAAATTTCACACTTGGACACGGGTATTTGCCAATGCTCTCTCACTGAGATATACAAGATTATGTTCTTGCTTATGAATCTGCTACTTAGAGCTTTCAGAAACACAGCCACTGAATTGGAAGTTGGTTGACATTTATGTGCAGCCGATTATTCAAGTTTCATTGCACATGGTTGCTTTGGATAAAATTGGTTGACATTGTCTTTGATATCAGATACTACACCGTTCAAGGGAATCCATTTTAATGTATATTGAATATTTAACTAAGGTTAAGGATAGACTCGGAGCATGAAACGAATCATAGATTGATCAGGGGTATAGTATTGACCTGCAACGTTTAATATTTTGATTTCGATTTCCGTGCCCGGGAAACATTTTAAAACTCTAATAAATATTATTGGAACAAATAATCTCACGCATCTCTCCGTTCAGCTGAAGTCTTCCAGAATATACCTTTATTTATATAGTAAGCACCCTTTCGACCACCAACATTTATTGAAACTCTCTAATAATTGACATTCTAGAAATATCTTTTTATTTAATAGTTATAAAATTATTATTATTATTATTATTATTATTATTAGCACCGCGTCTTACTACCCGTTGGGGTTATATGCACTTACGCTAATGTATAATGGTAGGGTGATTGTGAGATGAAATGAAGGACCTACAGTTTAACGTGAAATCCGAACCACGGTGGAGGCCCGGCATTCCCCACATTCACAAGAGGTCTTGTCAGAGGTGAAGGAAGGGTTTGGTAATCAGATAAATCTTTGCCGGCACCGAGGATTGAACCCCGGCCGCCAGCACAGAAGTCTGACACCTTACCCCTAGACCGCCAGGTCATCTCCCAGTTATAAAATTAATCTAAAAAGTTATGTAACGCTTTAATCAAGACTTCTTTATGGATTACTGTATAATTTATATTTACATTATTAATTAAACGGACTAAGAATGTATATAGAGGTGTAATATATTTCCCCCCCGACCCAGTGGCGACATCAGGTTCCAGTTTTTAATTAATGCGCTTTTTATGAAAATCAAACTGAACTACTTGAGAACGCTGTAAAGAACCATTCGGTTGGACGCGCAGTTTAAGAGTAGGTTACATTCTCCGTAGGAATCGTGGTTGCGGACAACTAGAAACAGATGTAAAAACGCTTAAAAGAAAAAACATAATTAAAAACAAATTGTTTGTTGTGAATGTTTTTACTGCCAAAAGTAACAATAAATCAGCATACGGTCCAACAGATCATATTGTTTGGCGAGTGGATACTTGTGAGTGGATCTGGTAAATTAGCTAGCACCACTCCAGTGTGGAATGGGGTAGCATTTTCCCTAGGTGTACAAAGGCTTTCTTTTAATTTTCCTACAGAACTCCACTCTTGCCCTTAGCGCAAACATGGGAGCATTTTGTACATATCCTACCATTATCATACCAAGTATAGTGATATATATATATATATATATATATATATAGTCTGGTGGTTAGTAACTTTTAACACTATTTAACCTGAAATGTAGAGAGCTTACCTTGATGTGTTCCACTATGGTGCGTGCAGAAGTTCCATCATAATCTAAAGAGGAAATTCTCACGATTACATTATTTTATTTATCTTACATGAGAAAATAGTAGAGGGCAATATTTTGCGTAATATGGTCCTCTAAAGTTAGTTAACATAACATTTAGCATGCATGGTTATACATACATATAACATTTTTTTTATGACTACGTCTTACTACCCATGTGGGCTATAGGGTGTGCATATTTAGGCCTACTATCTAAACTAATTTGTTAGATATTATAATGTAAATCTTCATTTGCTTGAAGAAAGGGAGAGAGAATGGAAAACCGTTAAGGAAGAATCATCCTCGGTACACCCAACTGGGATTCAAACCCCGATCTTCCCGTCATTGGTGGTCCAGTCTATTGCGAGAGTGATGCCTTAGACCATTTAACCACAGAAATGGTCATACATTTACAAAATAATTTTAGTTACTAAGCTATTCTCATGGCCTAATTTCTCATGCCTATTATTTCAAATAACACCTATAAAATATACAAAGTTTTAATGAAAATTTAAATCCCCATTTTTCCCAAATAAAAAAATAAAGCGCATTTATTCAAATAATTATCATTAAAATGTCTACCGAAGTCCATATTTATGGGTACATTTTTTTTAAAAGTAATATTTTGTTAGAGTAAGAATTTAAAAATGTATTTGTACAATGACCATTAAAGTGATATATTTTAGTCTGGCATTCTTCCAGACAGACATTCCACTAAAAATTGCATCTTTTTTTCCTCTCTCACTCTCTCATAAATCTGTGGTTTCTCTACTTTCCACTACTTGGAGAGTCCCAGAATACTTTTTTTCTGACTTCCATATCACAGATGCACTGTAATTTTATGTCCGTATAAAATCTACTTTAGCGCTAGTCATGCAAATTATGTTTAATAGGGCCTATAATTTGATCTGGATTATACATTTTTAAGTTGTTGATTAAGTGAAAATTACTGTGAACCATTTTTTCAACATTACATAGTTTTTACGTTGATTAAAATTGAACTTTAAACATTTAAGTTCTTTGAAATTCCTAGGAAAATATGTGTATAACGTTTTGAGTACAGTAAATAATCGTACTAAGTTTAAAAATAATAACAAATGTAGATTAATTTTAGCGATATATATATATATATATATAGCCAATATTAATCCCTATATTAGATAATTATATTCTCACTGTGTCTTGCTACACGTTTGGATTATACGCATAAGTTTTAATTAAGCTAATAAGTTAGGGGTGAGGAAGGCTAAATTTAGAAGATTTATACTCACATTTGCAGGAAGAGAGATGGGATGGATGAGCATTTAGGGGAAAAAAAACTCAATACACCGATTAGGGATTCGAAACTTGATATACTCTTCTTCGACAGTATATTCTATAACGGGATTGACGGCTTTAGCCATTTGACCACCGAAGAGGGTTTTTTTTGTTAAAAGTTGGTATTGATATATTTTTTCTCCTTTATTTCACCGTGGTGCCTTACTAATATTAACTGTGCGCAGTCTAATGACGTTAGAAGAGTAGAAATTATAAAGTTATAAAGCGTATAAGGCGTAAAACGACAGTGAAAAATCATTTAGGAACAACCTTTTGTATAAATAGAGTAACATAGTGTGTTGGATAATTTAAATATTTTTATATCTTATAAAAATCTAACAGGTTCTTCATCTAACGTGGTTAACATTATGCTACGATCGAGAAATCACAAGACATTGGCAGCCAAGGGATGTGCGGTGCTTTTCAAAACACCAATAAAAAATGAAGACGAAACGCAAAGAAGTGTATTGAGTAACATCGACCATGAATAACCAAACAGAGGAAAACTAGAAAAGCAAAATAGCCAGAAGAAAGAGAGGGCTTGGAGGAGGGGATACCGTATATAGAGAGCCAATGTAAGCTCTATCGAGGGAAAATATGAGAATAAAAGAAAGATTGGAATGGCGTTAAAAAGGAAGACCGACAGAAGAAAGAGATGGAAATTTTTCTAACAGAGAAAATAAAAATCATCCCCCGACGTATCAAGTAAGAAGTAAGATGCAAAAAAATAAAGAAATAAGAAAATTATCGTGGTGATGGAGAGGACCAGATAGAGAAAAAGAGGGAGGGGATCAGACCCAACCTTCCCAGGTCCTCCAGTAGTCTGACTGAGGTCAAGGATTCGGGGCTCGAGCCCGGGACCTCGGTGAGTCTTTGCGAGATTTGATCCTAAGAGGGATGCATAGTACAACACTGGAAGCGTTGCAGACATTTAGAAATCCTTCATTATTTATGAAGTGTTTGATATTTCTAAATATTGTTTTCACCAAAATGTAGGTGAAAGTTCTGATTGTTTAAAAAGTTTACATTTTAATTCTAAATTGTTACTAAAAAGTGTGATAACTTAAATATATATACACATACATTTATTTAGACCCGAATCTTAATAACCGTTTGGGTCATACGCTCGATAACTTATATACTATTCTATAAAACAAACGGTGACCTGATGGTCTAGCGGTAAGGTGTCGGACTTTTGTGCTGGCGGCCGGGGTTCAATCCTCGGTCCCGGCACAGATTTATCTGATTACCAAACCCTTCCTTCTACCAAACCCTTCCTTCACCTCTGACAAGACATCTTGTGAATGTGGGGAATGCCAGGCCTCCACCGTGGTTCAGATTCCATGTTAAATTGTAGGTCCTTCATTTCATCTCACAATCACCCTACCATTTCACATTAGCGTCAGTACGTATAACCCGAACGGTTAGTAAGACATGGTGCTAATAATAATAATAATAATAATAATAATAATAATAATAATATAAAACAATCTGGCATTATCTTACAATCTTCTGTTGTCACCCTATCATAACATGACTGTATGTGATATAGGAATGCTAGATTTAGGCTTCTAATATTTTTATTTAGTCTCAAAAGTAAAAATGTTCGCATAAATCTTCGTTTATTTTTTTAAAACTCAAAATATAAACTTTTTATTTCGTCAGAAAGTTAATGATAATCTTCCACCACATTTTATAGACAACAATATTAAAACATCTCAGACAATTTCTTAAATAATGACCGATTACTAAATGTTTTGTAACGCATCTCGGTGCTCTGCCGTAAAGCCTTTATGCACGGAACACAAGAAGAAGACGTGGTAGAAAGGCCAAATTGGAAAATTTACTAGATATATTTTCATGTATTCATACTTCAAGTCATGTGATCTTCAGCTGTTATTTTTTATAGATAATATCAACATTAATATGAAATAAAACTAATAATGTAGTAGAATGTTATCGATTCTGGGTGCAAAACAAAATTGTACTCCTATGAAAATTGGACTATATTCACCTTCAGCAACATCCAAACTTCTTCATTTGACTATACCAGCGGTTCCCAAATTGTGAACCGCGCCACTACGGAGTTTGTCAGTAAACTCATAGGGGTACCGCAGAATATTTTAAATGAATAATGCAGTGTCCAAACGGTACACACATCCCATTAATAAGTAATTTTGGTTCCTTTATAATTAAATAAAAAAACTATTAATTTTTTCAAACGGCTACTAAGCTGTTTGGCCATAACCAAAATTTTGCTTGGACCTAACGGAACTATTAGTTATTTCTTTTAACCAATTCGCACCATGAAAAAAATGCCGATACATTAATATCTTCATGAACCGAGAAAGTTTGGGAACTTCTGGACAGAGGAAGTTTACATAAATGATATGCAATCAAGTAGATTGTTTTTATCCGACGCAGATTAGTCCGGGTTATACACATACACTAGCTATGATAGTTGACTAAGGATGAGGTAGGTATGATTTTATATTGGCTGTACCCACATTTGCTTGAAAGAGAAACGATTTAGGAGAATTCACTGGAATAGTAACCGAACCACTATCTCGACGTAATCGGAAATCCAGTCCAACGTGAGAATGACACGAAGCTGCAGATTCACACGTTCGCCGAAAACCACCAGCAGAACCGAAAATAAGATCACGTGACGAGCTCTAAACCAATAACACTAAATCAATGCGAACTGCATTAGGCCCTCTGAAATATTAGTAACAATCTCAAGGCTGCGTTTCTTCATAAAATTGGCTTGTAAGAACCAATCAAATATCAAATTAACCAATTCAATCGGTGCGCATACGCCTAAACCAACCGAATCAATCGGCGCTTGCAGCTACAAAGTGCGATACCGACAGACAGCTGCATTTGGGAAATGATTTGAAATTATTTATTAAACAAAAGTGGTCTTTATCAGTCTCGTTCTGTGTTAATTTGTTTCACTACGCAACTAGTAATTAGAAAACATCCGTCGTGATAATACTCTAAATTATCTGTTTACCCACTAGAACATTAAATATATTGATAGTAAGCTATTTTAAGTTTGGGCTGCAAACCATTTTACGTAAACGTACACAACATGATGGTGGATTAAACTATATACAATCCTATTTTAGAAGCTATACCATAGTGGAATAATTCAAGGTAAGCTTTCCACCTTACAAGGTAGCTGAAGGTTATATTTCTATTAATGTGTGAATTGCTGCGCCACTCTAGTAGAATATGTTCTCCGTTTTCGGCGAATGTGTGAATCAAGCCATGTAACCATGTGACCATCGTAGAAGGTTAAAATTTGGTTTTACATTTCGAAAAAATCAAGCGTCATATAGCGTATGCTGAGAAATTTGGCCCAGCAAACTAAAAAAAAAAGATGCAATCTCCCTAAATATTGGTAGATATCGACATTAAAATATTAGACCCAACCGAATAATCACAGTGACTTCAACCGACCCTGTTCCTAAAATAATTTAGCCTAGACTATTTTCCACTAAAGATCGTTGCGAGAGCACAGGTTACCTCAACAAATAATGGGTCACAGCCGCCCTGCAAAACTTCTCCCAGAACAATGAGATCTCTTCAAGCCGGCGTCAGCAAGCACGTGGTTGTGCCGTAAACGACGAATGCGTCTTCCTTGAATCGGCAACTAAATAACGATTCTTGTCTGGGCCTGATCAGTGCATACTTGGACAGTATGGGACATTGCGCTGAAGATATACATGGTGGACATCCCAGTGCTGGAATATTCGAGAATTTATAAAGGAGCTTCTAGTCGATGCGTAACCCCTTAATCACTTCAGTTCCTTGATATGTTTTGTTCCGGCTGCTAGTCTCATATAAGGAAGGTCAAACCCAAAAAGAGTCGACTTTCTGCCTACATTAAGGTGCGACAGAAGGGAGCACGAGTAATTTTATTGTTTTTATAGTATTTCATTTTTCGGGCCCAAATAAATTACGTATTTCTCCAGTAGCAACATAGAGTTTAGTTTTATGCACATGCTTTTATCAACAGATCTTGAATATCTCTCAAGGGTGTCCTGACATTTTGTCAATAATTTTTCTCTTTATTTAAAAAGTTTTACATAATTCTAAGAACCCCTGACAGATATTTAAGAGCTGTTGGTAATAGCATGTGCAGAAAACTAAACTCTATGTCGCTACTGGCAAAATATTATATTTATTTTTGCAAAAACAACAACTTATATTCTATAAAAACTGTAAAAATACTTGCTACCCCTTCTGCCGCACCGCACCTTAAGCCAAGGACACGGCTCGCTTAAGATTGCCCCATCGGTAAGCGAGAAATGGCAGCGCAGACGTTAAGTTATAACGAAATATTTAATTCTACGATGCTTTATTTAAAAATAACTACTTTATAAGTATATTTGCGGAGCTATGAGATTGAGCTTAAATAAAAAAATTGCTCTAAATTTAGCCTTCCTATGACAAATAACGTAATGTTTTGATAGTCTCATAACAACAAAATTTAAGATATTTTTGAACAAGCTGTGAGCGTTCCTCTTTACTTTGATATAAGAAGTTTCGTGGTTTTCTTTTCCCTCTTTCTGATTGACATGATAAAAGGTGGTTGTAGTTGAAGGTTGAAAGGGAATATTAGCTTAAACATAATAGAAAACAAGTTCCAAAAAACATAATTGACCATTGTACTTAAGGCAATTAACATTTTCTCGATGACCGAGACGGTAACCAAAGAGCAACGATGGCGGTTATATAATCAAAATTATTACTTTAGGCATACATTTAACTACATTTCTAAAAAATAATATTTTCATTCAAAATTCCTTTTCGAATTTTTAACATATAAAGATAAATGTAAATGTAGCTTGGAAAAAAAAGTGAGAAGTTTGAAACTATATCGTGGGACTCCTCAAGTCCTGATATTTAAAGATAAATTATAAATGTTTTGGCCACTTAGTTTAAGTGACTTAAACTAGTTCCTTGGTTTTTGTACTATATAAGTCTATATAGTTTGCTAGGTCTTGTTAATACCACCTTTGTGCTGTAGTGATTATAGTTCCTAGCTACTGTTCCAGAAGTTTCGGGTTTGATCCCCGGCATTTCCTTATTTTTTCTATAAAGCAATGTGTCTGGAATGGGATCAGACTCGGCCTTGTGAGGACCAATGAGGAGCTACTTGAATAAAAATAATAGCACCTGTGATCTAAAAAATAGAAATTTATGGTCTAAATGTTCGCTGTTCTGACTACATGACACTCTTTTTTCCACAGAAGTTGGTACTATCTTGGCCAGAAGATGGTGGCCGCTTGGTCTAAATATAGCTCTATTGCGTGTTGACGCCATTTTTTTTTTGTGGTATTATATTTTCAGACAGTTGGGGGAAAGCGTTAGTTTTTACAATTTGTAATTTGTATTTAAATACTTCAGACAAACAAATAAGAAATACTGTCCTGGTCTTGTGTATATTTTCAATGTTGTTTTTACAAAATAAACTCATCTTTTATCTACTTAAATTCATTTCTGCCTTTTACGATGAACTCTCCTTATTTGCACTGTATTCATTTAACCTTTGTATTATTCCTAATCGTTTAGGTATACAAACCTTCTCAAAGGTAAGACAATATTTTCTACTACGAATAAATAGTTTCTACATATTTATCACTCAACCTCTCATTACCGTATGCAAATAAGTGTGTTTTCTTCTCTGAGTTCTGAGACATAATTTGTGTAACACGGATCTTCTTCTACTCACTGTGGTATCCTTGATATTTTCAACCAGAATACGAGAGGGAAAAGTAAATATGAACCCAAGACGACTAAATAGGAAACGAAAGGAATCGTTATGTAAAGCAGAATTGAGGGGTAGGGGGTGACTCTCGGTTGAAACTTGAGACATCATCTTACGTCTTTTGATGTTGTCAGCTTCTCTGGCGCAGAAGAGCTCAACTTGAAATAATACCATCCGTCTGACTGTCTGGCCGAGGAGGAATAAGGGTGGGAGGGGGTGTGAGGGTTGCACGTCTTGAGCCGGCTTTCAACGAAACTGATGGCAACAAAAGAGAGATGAGAATAAATTAGCGTGGAAGACAAAGAATGGGAAACGGTGTAAGAAGGAGAAGAATAAGTTAGATGAGAGGAAAAGATCAGATTTTTTTTAAAGTAAAAGAATTATTTATTTGTTTTATTATGATATCTCTCCTCAAGAAAATAATTTTCGTTGGGAATAAAATTAATTGATAGTATATTTTTAATATCTGTTTTTAGAAACACATTAAATTTTCCCCCAAACTTTTTTTTTGCTACACCAAATCCGGACTGCTTGCATTTAATTACATTAATAAGGTAGGAGTGAGGAAGACCAAATTTAGAGAAAATAATATGTTCTCATTCACGGGTAGGAAGATTGGTAACCGTTTATCAAAAATCACCTCGGTACACCCAGTCCAAATTCAAACCCCTACCTCCTCATAACCGGCCAGTCAGACAGGACAAGATCGATGCCTTTACCTTCGTCCCTTTGATGCGGGCTGTTTTGTATTCAAAGCAACACATTTTTTCTCACCGCGTCTTAATACCCTTTTGGGGTGCACTAATAAAAACTGCTCTAATTAAATACGAATCCCATATGACACTAAGCAATGTTGCTTTCTTTTAAAAGAGGGAAATGAGCTGCCTAGAGTGTGGATCTAGGACTACAAGCAATGTTGCTCTCTTGTAAAAGAGGGAAATGAGCTGCCTAGAGTGTCCATCTATGATTACAAGCAATGTTGCTCCCTTGTGAAAGAGGGAAATGAGCTGCCTAGAGTGTCCATCTATAATTACAAGCAATGTTGCTCCCTTGTGAAATAAGAAAGTGGGTTGCCTAAAGCAGGGGTTCCCGAACTTTTTATACCGAAGGAGCCTTCACCAGTAAAAAAAACAACATGCTGTAGCCCTCATAATTTTGTTTTAACACTAATATTATGAACATTCAATAACGACAGTTAAATTTTAGAGAAATAAAAGTATAAAACAAAGGAAAAACATCAAATGTTCTGGCTGTACCTTTTGGCAAATTACCTTTATTCAGATTTGAAAAAAATGGGCTATCCTAATAAATATTAGCGATATTTTTAAGGTGTGAAAAACAAATAAAGAATATTATAAATTTCATCATGGAGTCTAAGATAACTATGAGGGAGCACAGTTAGAAAATAGCTGGCCTGGAGTGTCCACCTATGACGCCAAACACCGCGGCGAAATAAACTGTCCATGGGACTCGGATGGTATCATATAGATGTACCACTCCAGTACGCCATGTGTCACTGGGGACAGTGTACGGTTGATGGCTGGGTCTGACCAACAATGGCTCGTCTGATTGATGACCCTGCGAACCACTCCATCACACTCTTACACACCCTTCTCCCCCCAACTGGACTTCCTGAAACATTGGACCGACTGCTCTTACCACATTCTAAAACCCCTTGCACCTTCACTCATCTTTACTATAACACAAGAATAACCTGCTTCGGTGGCCACGTGGTCTAAGGCGTTACACTCATGTTAGACTAGACTGCTGATGACAGGGAGACTGGGGTTCGAATACTGGTCATGTGTGTACTTAAGGTAGTTTTTCCAAAACGGTTTTCCGCTCACCCGCACAAATGCAGGTACACTTACTCTAAGTCCGACCTTCCTCATCCTAAATTCATTAGCGTAATTAGTACACATGCGTATAATCTGGAGCGGTATTAACGGAATTAGCATATACGCGTATAACTTGAACAGGTAGTAACGTAATTAGTATATATGCGTATAATATGGTCAGGTAATGACGTAATTAGTGCGTATGCGTATAACCTGAATAGGTAGTAAGACGTGGTGTTAAAAGAACACAAGAATAGATTGTAAGTACGTCACTACTTTAAAATGTGTGGGTAAGCACGTGTACTAACTGATAAACTCGACTAGTCTGTAATTTTTACCCTTTCGAGGAGACCATAGTTTGAATCCTGGTCGAGTTCACTGGGGGTAATTTCCTCCTTGATTGTATACAACTTTCTCTTCACCCAAATGCAGGTACATTTTTTCGTCCTCATCCAAATTCTGCTAGTAGAGTTAAATTTAGCTAGCCTGATGGGTCATAAGATCCGTTGAAGAAATGAATATACTTTCAGATCTAATCCAAATATGTCAATAAATAAGATTTCAACTTGTTCAATTGCATTGTTGTTCAGGCGTGCTAAGTTATCGACTATCAACTTGGTCTGGTTTGCCGGTGATGGGGAGGTCAAAGCCTAAATTCCCGGTCGGATATATTTGTGGTGGTCTTTCATAAAATGGTTTCCACTCTTGCTGCATACAAGTGGGGATACGTTCATCTGAATCCAGCCTTCTTTCTCCCTACCTATGTGTTGGCAATTTTAGAAATGAATAAATAAAATATGTTCAGGTCTGAAGATGTTTGAGAAATAAAGTTCTACCTCAGTTTTTCGTTTTTAGTTTTGGTAATTTTTATTTGGCTTTCAATAGCTCTTGTTGCTCATAATATTTTTGGGAACTTCCCAACAAAGAACTGGCTCTGATTCGTAGTTTAATGGGGTGGTCCCTTGATTTCAGCTTATTTCAAGAAACTTAAATCACAATATTAATGGTTCTGTTGGCAAAACAAGTATATGTAGAAAATGTTAAGTCCTTTATTAAGAACTAAAAGATTTGGCCTTGTGCCCAGATCTATGATATTTTTTTTGGAATAAAATAGACTAATTTTTATTTAAGACATCTTCGATTAGTAGAAGGAATCTAATTGGAAGAACCATGTATTCATCCAAAGGGTTTATGAATATTTAGGCCTATGATATCGTCAAAAGTTTCGAAATATATCTGTAGTCAATATTATGTCATGAGTAGCAACAAGGTGTCGTACATGTATTTTGAAGTGGTAAATATATTATGATACACTTCTGTTGAAGTAGGTAAATGTCTAGATATGTTTGTTGAATTAGGCAAATGTCCAATACATGTCTGTCGGAATAGTCAAACATCAATAGATGTCTGTTTTGTGTTTTTAGCTCCACGTACTATTCATTCAGTCTAAACGCTTTTGTAGTAATTATGATAATGGGCTAGAGATAAAAGGTTGAATTTAGAGGAAGAGTGTCCGCATGTGAATGGAGAGAGTGGATAGCCATTTGGGAAAAACCACCCTCAATATACCTAACTAGGATCGAGCCACGATCTCCCCGTCATCGGCAGTCTAATCTATTGCGATAGTAGTGCCGTAGACCATACGGCCAGAAAATTGGGTCACATGTTTGTTGGAATAGGCTAATATCTATACATACCAGTAATAAATTAAATATCGTCGATTCAAGACCTTTGAAGTAAATTATACTTGAAAAATACTGTGAAAATTTTAGTAAGGAATTCGATATAATCATATTAAGTTACAGTTGAGCCTGGATAATTCGAACTTGAAGGTCCAAGGAAAATATAAGAATAATCTAAAAATTTGGATCAAAGAAGTTTTTTAAAAGGAACTGAAAAGAAGCACACTGTAAGTTTGCAACCAAGATTAAAAAAAATATTTGACGTATTTGTACATGATCTATTCACAATTTCCTTAGTCAGAGAATTTTCCGGTTCTTTTAATCTTTTCCTATCTTCTCCACTCTCATTTTCTTTCCTTAAAAACTTTTTTTTGTTTGATTTTCAAATATGTTGAAAGTGTGTTAGGGAGAATTCCGAAGGCCTTTGAAATTGTTTATTTATTTTTAAGTCCCTTTATCACCGCTTTTTTTTAGGCAAAACTTAATTATTTATAGGACTGTGGCTTGAACAGTGACTTCACGAAACACACACACACAAACACGACTGTACAGTATGTACTAAACAAAACTAAAATTAAACAACAAAACTAGATAAACTTTCACGTCACAAGTATATCGCTACGACTGAATACTAAGAACATCGCATGAAACCGCTCGAGAGGTTAGACCTTGACTAATGGAGTACAGAACTGCACGTGTAAACAAAGGCGTGTGGTTGAGCGGTGGAAGGAGAGGGGCGTGAATAAGAGTACTGACCACATTCCAAAGTCACTTCCTTTGTTTCCAAAAATAACAACACGGCGCCGCAACTATAAGTAGTACAGTATAGCACAGTAAATTATAACGTTCGAAAAGTTCAAACCAACCAAAACAAAATTCGAATCATCCACGATTTTTTTAACATTATTTTAATACACGATTCACGGGGCCAGGCGAAAAATTCAAAATAAAGATGGTTTTGAGTTATGGAAGTTCGAATTAGTTAGGTTCCACTGTAATTACAATTTAATTAATTGGTTGTATATATATGTATATATATACATATATATATACATATTCAATTAAAAATACATTTAACACGTTAAAATTGCGACATCTAAAACTACAAGTTGATTTAAATTTTTTTAAAGTTAGATGTTATATAGTCAATAAAATAAATTATAAAATAATTTATAAAATATATTACTCTGTACATTAAATAACTTATTTTATTATTTATTTTATTGACTATAACATCTAACTTTAAAAAAAATCAAATCAACTTTATTTGTTATTTTAAACGTCGCAATTTTATGGTGTTAATTGTCTTCACAATTGTATGTGTTTATAATTCATAGTATAGATTCTTTCAAGATTTCTAAAAAATTGTTATCCCACACTTTAACGTGATAACGTTTTAAATATTGTACATTAATATAATTATATTTTCAACCGATTGATTAAATCATAATTTCCTTAATATTATTTTTGAGGTAATCAAATGGTGTCAATTAAAGAGACTTGAAGTAGTCAAATGGAAGTTGATACATATCTATTGAAGTTGTCTTGTATCGCTCAGTTCATCGCTTGTTGAACATGAAGGAAGAACAATAGAAATTGAAACCGCTCTAAACAACAAAGCGGGCCCAATACACGTTCCATTAACAAGGTAACTAGATACAGGCGCTTACTGGAATTCGATGAGAAATCTTAGAGAAAGTACTTGTCAGATAACCGCAATGTTCATCACAAGTACTACCCAACTGTTGAAATTACAATGTGTGGAGCAATGATTTATTTATTTTAGCAAAAAATAATTTGTCTTGAAAGCTAAAAGAAACAACACTGAACTTAACTCGCGTTTTCTTCTATCCCATTTTAATCGCCGTTATTAAATTTTTATAAGGTGATATTTTAGTATCTCGACCCCTCGTAAAGAGAAGTATTGTGGTCGTCAAAAAAAAAACTGGAGATTTTTATGACTGTCCACGTTTCATGACCACCTGAAACAGAAAATTTGTTTTCGCGATGCTGTCTGTCTATCTGTCTGTAGTTCGGCCTAGAGGTGGGCTAATAAATGGTATCTAAGGCTTTCATAAGATTCCCCCGAGGTGTTTTAGTAATTAGATATACAACCCTAACATTAAGGGTAGTTTACTGACGGGCTAAAAGAGATAAAATCAATTTTCTCGACGTATGCTCTAAGGATTTTGTTTAAATTTTGTATCTTGGCATTGTTTAACAATACAAACAAAATGGCAACTCTCGTTATCCTATGATGATGGCTCTAAGGGTACTTTAAATAAACGCAAATTTCCTATTTTTATTATATCTCCGGGTCTATTTAATAAATGAAATAACTTATTGAAGTTGTAGTATTATTAAAAACAAAAGTATCTCATTCGGGAATATGTTTTTATAAAATCAACATTTTCTGACCTATAAGCAAATATATATATATATATAT
>CABFVX010001814.1:0-69946 GCA_902151425.1 Timema shepardi | reverse complement strand
AAAAAAAAAAGTCGCCCGGGGCCACAATATGAAGCTATGAAGACTTTTGTTTATTAAAGTTCACACTGCTACATTTTCTTCCATCGTAAAAATATTCTCTTGATTCTTCTGACAGACTGCTACCTCCCTTTGTAAATATATTGTAGTCTTCAATTTGTATTCCTCCCGCATTCTGTCATTTAGTGTCGCTTCTAGCAACTCTTTGATCATTTTACTTCTTTTCAGGGGCGCCGGAACGTTTTTTGAACAAAAGGAAGGAGAGAGAGGGGAAATGACGTTATGTCCATGCTAAGTTAGGTTGAGTAAAAAAAAAGTGTGCGAACACAAATTACCACCACTATCACCGAGTCACTGTTTATATGATGTATATATTAAGTTAACGGCAATGTGTGTAAACCAGGCATTCTATAAAATGCCTAGACTTTCTATATAATTCCTAAGTGGTTTTAGCAAAGAATGAAATAAAATACTGTTCGTAGGAAATTTATAGATTAACCACTCAATATATATTACCAAGAACAAAAGATAACCTAACTACCCTATTCTATAATAACCTAATCTGACCAACTTAAATCCTAGAAATTAGGTGAACCTGCAATAAAATAGCGTAAAACTTACATAGAACTTGATAAAAGCATTTATAACATATTTCGGGACTTGTAAAATAAGTATAAAATACAACAACAAAACTCGTTTATTTTATACTTTACCAAAACCACTCTGGCATTTTATAGAAATCCTACGCATTTTATAAAACGCCTGGATTTCACATATTGCCAGTGACATATATATTACATAGAATGTATACATCCACGTATATAAGCAAGTTGAAAAATAGTTGAAAAACAAAGTAAAGAAAATTTCTTTGTTCCAGCATTAGAAAGTTGATATTTAGTAACCAATAAAATCGAAATTTCATGAATGTTATAACGGTACTGCCATCACTATTTCAGCCTGATACTTATTGCTATTTTTTAAATTGATTGTTTCAAAATAATCATTAATAATCAGCGAAACTTATTTGAATCTGATTTTCTTGTATAAATGCTACACTAATTTTCCTTTCTCCTATATAGCTACAAAACAATATACATTATTATAAACTCGTTGGACCCATATGTGTAAATCAAGAAATATTAAGCCATACAAATAAAGGATAAGTTTAATAAATCTTTTTCAATGTTACTGGTTGCGAGAATAATGATTAAATCGTGACAAATAATTCTTAAAACTCATCACCCCCTCCCCCTCCTTTTGCCAGCCCTGCCCCAGCAAAATTTTGGGGAGAGAGTCAATATACTCATAACCTCCTTGTACCACTACCTATGAGTATTTTGTATTGTCTGCGCCACGTATCTTGCTGAAGATGGCCTTTTCCCCCTTTGAGATCCTAGAAACAAGTTTACATATAGTTTCTAGTGCATAACCTTGAAAACACAAAGTACTATCGTTTTGAATTTATATTATAAATATTTAAAAAATAGTATGTATAAATTACCTTTAAAATATAGGTTAAACAACTTTTTAACGCCCGCTTCGGTATCCGCATGGTCTAGCGCAATACTCTCGTGGTAGACTAGACTACCTATGATGGGAAGATTGATGTTCGAATATCGGTCGGGTGTAGTGAGAGTTGTTAAAAAAAATATTTTTCCACTCTCCCTTCATGCAAATTTGGATACACTTCCTTTAAATATATCTTCCCTAATCCCTAAAACAGTCGTCGTAAATAGTACATAAGCGTATAACCCGAACAGGTAGAAGACGTGGTGCGATATTTTTTTACGTTGTTTAAATGATATTGAATGAATATAGTAGCTACACACGAGCGCCCACCTAAGTGATATGACACATGATCTGGCAGTAACATGACAGTGGCATACAGGTGACGATAGTCACGTGTGACTCAAAGCACACGGGAATGATTTGGCAGCAATTCATATAGTAATAACCTTTGCCTCTGATGATGAAGATGCTTTGGCCTTATTTAATTGAGTCAATGTTATTAAATACAATAATTACTATAGTCGTGGTAAAATACAATTTTGTGTGCATTCTTTTTGTCGAGAAAACCAACGTGGTGCTTTCAATGTTTTTAAGGAGTTATATGTATATAAGAGAAATTAAACTAACTTGTTGGTAGCATGTTACTAAAAGTAGTTCATGGCGCAATCGTCTGACACTGTCGTGGCGTATGTAAAGTCACCGCTGTCATACCACCTCAACGAGCGCTTACTCATATGTTAACATTGGTTCAACCTGGAGATGCATGTTGGATGCCAGAACACGCGTCAGATCACATGTCACGTCATTTCGGTGGGCCCTGGCCTTTAATATGACACACTCGTAATTTCGGGACTGTTTATGATGGGAGGATCGGGGTTTGAATCTCAATCGGCTGTATTGATGATGGTTCTTCATAAATGGCTTCCAACACTATACCTACACTAATGCGGGTACACTTCCAAAAATCTAATCTGTCTATCTCCTAGAACATTAATGTAATTAATAAATGTGTGTATAGCCCTAATGGGTAGTATTTTTTTAAATTATTTAGCACCACGTCTTACTACCCGTTTGGGTTATACGCTTTAAGTACTAATTACACTAATGGATTAGGAATTGGGAAGGTTGAATTAGAGGAAGTGAACCTGCATTTAAGTGGAGGTAAAGTGGAAAACCATTTAGGAACACTCCCCACTCCCCCCGCCAGTTCACCCGACCGAGATTCGAACCTCGATCTCCCCATCCTCAGCAGTCGAGCTCAACACGACTAACACGTTAGCCAATTACGCCACTGAGGTGGGTAACGGGTAGTAAAAGTTAGTGTTAAAATATTTAGTATTTTGATTTTCATTAAATATGCATTTTTTGGGTGATTTTTAACTATAGATGGCCATAATTAGCTCTCTGGTCTTGTGCATCTCGAAAGTTACTTGCCGGAAGTATGTAAGCAAGCCATTCAACCCTAATCCTGAGACAACTCTATCGGATCCCTAACCTGACACCCAACCCCCTTAAAATTCATATTCAGATTATCCGACCATCATTGTCTTGGCCTAGCAAGGGCGCTAGTCGGTGATTGTATGGACGCTATCAGGACAGGGTTCCCGATGTCATAAAATGTGGTTGAGCTCAGGGTAGACTGAGCCGCCGGTATATCGGGAAATATTCCGAATGGTCCGGTCTGATTTGGACTAATGCTATCCGTTCAAATATAATCTATTGTTTTTATTACATTTTGATCAAAATTCACAATGAGAAAGTTTGATGGTGTCCATAATACATCATTTTGTCGATAAATACTATGGCCTTAAATGTAAAGCCGTCCCGTTTGCTATATCTTGGTGTTGTTCATAACTTTTTAAGCCAAACGTAAAAGCATTTGTTTGGAGACCACTGTTACTAGCCTTGTAATCCACACAAATAGCATGGGGAGATCATTTTACAAAATTAACTTAACAAATAAGAAGCTCTTGTTTCCTCATATCTCTATAAATCTAAAACAAAAGTGTTAAGAGGATTACGTAGTGACACCATCATAGAGATTTTAGCTGTAATGGATTTAATTTAGTGATAATAAAACTTTGCTCACCTATTTTGAATACGTTTAAAGATAGCTTCAGTGATATTTATTAATGTATGTTTAGGGCCGTCATATTTGAAGTCGTGGTCCATTTGTAACCTGCCCAGGCCACCGCCGGCCGTGCTCTCTAAAGACGTTCCTTGACCTCCAGTTTTTTTTAACAAAAATTGTGAGTTGTTATCGAGATCTACTACTAACCCTGTGACTTGAACAAGGAAAAGAAATCTTGTGGTAAAACGTGTTGAAGAATAAAATAAAAAAAAGTCTACCGGCAGATAGGCTTGTTTTACCACTAAGTAGATATATCCCTCCCTTTCTTCATGCTCCAGCGTTGAGCAGACACGTAGCTCCCTTCACGAATATGAACCCGAGTTTAATTTTGGTTTACAAATTGGTCTCATCTCATGAATGGCAACGGAGCAATCCATCACTCGTATAAAATATACAATCTATCTTCATGGTGCATATGGTACTAGATTTGTATTACACTTAGTAGAGGTTCAAATACATTTCCTCTTCGGCTGTCGTTGATATTCTTTATTGTCTGGTGAACTGACTGATTTTATTATCACACGACTTATAAACTAATTTAATTATAGAACAACCCACTTTGGTGTTCGAATGGTCTAAGGTGTTACTATCACAATAATAATATTTAGCACCGCGTCTTACTACCCGTTCGGGTTATACGCTTTTAAGTACTAATTACGCTAATGGATTAGGAATTGATAAGGTTGAATTAGGGGAAGTGAACCCGCATTAGCGTGGAGGGAGAGTGCAAAAACATTTAGAAAAAATCACCCCCAGTTCACCCGGCCGAGATTCGAACCTCGATCTCCCCATCCTCAGCAGTCGAGCTCAACATGACTAGCGCGTTAGCCAATTACGCCACCGAGGCGGGTTACTATCACAATAGACTGAACTGTCGATGATGGGTAGATCGGGGTTCGAATAGTGGTCGGTCGTATTGAGGGTATTTTATTCTTCTTTTTTCACTCTCTATTCATGCAAATACGGATATATTTGTATAGATTCAACCTTACTCGTCCCAAACACATTATAGTAACTAGCACATATACATAAAACAGGAACGGTAGTAGGACACGGTGCTTAAATTTTTTTTAGAACAGACACAAAACTCAGTTTTTCAACATTTAATATATCACCGTAAAAGAGAGAGCATCAATTTCACAAATAAATTCAACCCGGAACCCTTAGCTCAGTAGGAAGATGCTAAGACGACAACGTAAATGTGTCGGGTGTGATAAAAATTAAAACTAATGGCTTATTAATCTGTAGCATTTTGATTTATTAGGCTATGTAATGTGCTTACTGTCCAAACACAATAATTAAATCGTCAAACTATTCACAAACTTTTAAAATAAGGTGTGAGGGGACGGGTTGAAAGGCTAGTATTTTTGCAGTTTTTATTTAAAAAAACTTTTTTTTTGCCAAAATAAATAAAATATTGCTCCACATATAACTTAGCTTAATTTTCTTTACATGGTTATTCACACAGTTCTTAAGATATTGATATAATTATGTGAAGAAAAACCTCCATATTTCTACTGGAGATATTTATTTTTATTTTGTCAAAAAAAGTTTTGCTTTAAAAATTGTAGAATTATTTATTATTATTAGCACTGCGTCTTACTACCCGTTTGGGTTGTACACACGCTAATCTGTAATGGAGGACTTACAGTTTAACGTGGAATCCGAACCATGGTAAAAAAAATTGTAGAAACATTTATATTTTCTCACGTATATCTCACAGTCTTACTACTTGCTCGGGCTTTATGCCTATATTATAATAATTACTCTAAAGCGGTAGAGATGAGGAAGGAATTTGATAGGTAAATATACCCGCATTTTCGAGGAAGGTGTGTGGGAAACCACTTATGAAAGACCACCCTTAGTAGCCCCAACTGGTATTTAAACCCCGATATCACAGTCATTAGCAGGCCAGCCTAACACGGGAGTGACACCTTAGACCGTTCGGCTACTTAAGTGGGTGAGTTGATATATAACTATTTAACTACAGCCCAATTTTCATAGAAATAACCTTAAGTGACAGCTATAAAAGCTATTAAACCCCTTCAATGTATTCATACGTCAAGTCATTGTGATCTGCAGGTGTCAATTTTGACAGAAGAAAATAACTTAGAATTTTATTAAATGTCCTTCATATGAAAATTGGATTATATTTAGACATTGTGAGAAGGTTATAAAAATGTATAATGACAAGCAACCTCCACACAATAACTTTTTAAGTGCCATACTTCGTTCAGAAAAAGTAATGCTGATCTTAAACGTTAAACGATCGAACGTAAACTGCTTGCGCGTCCTATGAAAGATAACGAAGGTTCTAAAAACACCCCGATAACAGCTAGACCTATCTCCTCTTGCTACTCGATAGTGGAAGGAGGGGAAGGACACACCTTGAACTCTCCTGCCTGACCTTAAAAAGTGCGTAAGATTGAATCAGGCTGGTGCGAGGATGACCGGATATAACGTGAGTAGATGAGGGGGGGTGGCTGTCGGAAAGGGTGGGGTGAGGTTCCGAAACGAACCAATAGCAAGCGAACCTTACAAAGTTTTGTAATATGAAGAGGACGGCGAGAAATGAGCAGACACGACGGTCTGATCGTTAACAGTCACGTGATCATTTTGCTTTTACCCTTAAACTACTAAACCTCACAAGATAGGAAACTGTGTGGTCTATATTCTGGACTAACAACGATACCCAAGGGAAGTAGGTGGAAGGTGGGGGAGGGGGAGTTCAAAATAAATAAAACATTGAGATAACGTTTGTAAGTTCATTTGCTTTGACAGGCGGTATCAAAGTCTAGTAAACAACGATCTCCTACAGAACCACTGATGCGACCCGCTTTGCCGAGATTTCTCTGGTTCAAGTCGAAAGCGCCTACTAGCATAGAATTTCCATGGCAACGGTAGAGACGAAACCTATTTCAGCTGCCAACAAGGTACCTGTCGGTAAATGAGATGGACTCATTTGACAAGATCAGTTGCCAATCGGTTGCTTGCACCCGCTACGCGTGGGTGGTTTTTAACTACTTGAGCGTTTTAATGATTTAAAATAAGAACTATTAGTGAAACTTTGGAAAAGACGCGCTTTTTTATGTATAAATAAATTGTTTTAGATGTAGATATATAAAATTCCCTAAAAATTGGGTAAGGGTGGAGAAGGTTTAATTTATAGAAAATGTACATACGTTTGCGTTTAGGTAAAGCTGAGAACAATCTAGTTAAAAAAACACCTCGGTACACCCAGTTTGTAATTTAACCTTGACATCCCAATCCACGGAAAACCCCAACAAAATAGGTTTTACACCTTAGCCCGCGTATCCACCATTGCGGATCTATTTGATTCAAAACTAGATTAAAATTTTATTGTGTAGTTGTTTACGTTATAAAGTAGCAAAACAATGAACCGTGTCAATTATGTCTCTTCTCAGCCCTATGGTGGAAAAAAAAGGGCTCGTAGAACGGAAATTAAGGTTGAGATACGCATTGGTGGTCACGATAAACTATCTCTCTCTATATATATTATTCACAAGCAAGGGTCCACATCGAGGCCTTCAGGGAGTTTAACCAAAACAAAAAGAGACCAAATCCTGCAAATACAACCAATTAAAATCAAATATGTACATCAACCGATAAATAATAGCACAATTATTCCTCGAAAAACAACGCAGAATATTCTCTAAGGGATTTGAACAGTAATCAAAAGAGGCAAACATTCAAATGGGAAAAACTATCAAATGGACAGAATTTCAACATTCTGATGACGTCATCTCTGAGGGAGGGAGGGATTTCGACCTCCTGGTGAATTCATCTAGGGTCAATGACCTCAGGGAGAGAAGGAGGAGGATGATTGTCACCGGGGAGGGTATGTATAAAATATATTGGTGCTGATGTAGAAGTTGAGGTTGGAATATCGGTTGTGGGGTATCGCTGCTTGTCTCTCCCAAGTGATTTGTTACTGTGGTTTTTCCGTCCTCTATCCATGTTAATGCTGTTGCATTCCATATAAGCTATCACCTTGCCCATCTCAGACTCTTAAATTAATTCGTTGATATCGGTGGAATTATACGTAATAATAATGATAATAAAACTACGGTCGGTAAGAGCTGCATAAACTGAAATAATAGTAAGAAGTAAATATTTAACACTTGTTTTTATCAAGGGCTATAAAATAGCTGTAACAATTTAATAAAACATTATCAATGTTGAGTGCAAATAAATTTGTTTGTGTTTCCATAAGTGTCTTCTGCCAACATATTTTCATATTTTTAGTCGGCTGCGTAAGAAAACTGCGTCGTCATTAATTTCTGTCTTCGAGTCTTCTAAATTTGCAAATTTACAGGATTTTTCTAAGTTTTCTTCCCAAACTTGAACTGAAGCCTCTGTAGACCGAAAGAAAGAGAAAATCTTAGTTACAAAACGTTTGGAAAATTCATCTTGTACTACTAGATGAAAGTTGGAAGTTAAACTTAAACAACGCCGGGAGTATGCAGCTGTAAGTACGTACGTATAAAGCAAGTTGTATATCATTAGGCGTACACATCACAGCAGGTGTTAAAAGCTTTCTTTGCGACTTGGTTCCATTTGACGCGGGCTGGGCTCACCCCTCGGCAACGTTGCTCGTGGCCGACTTCTGCCCGCCTAATGATATGCAACATGTTGTACTCGTACGTACTTACGGGTGCAGACTCCAGGCGTTGTTGAGTCTAACTTCAACTTTCATTTAGTAATGTCAGATTTCTTTTCCGAACGTTTTATAACTAAAATATTAGGTTTCTTTCTGTCCACCGATGCTGTGACTTAATTTTGGCCAAAGAGCTGAGAAACACCCTAAATAGAAATTAATTTCAATTTATATCTGATTGTGATCAAAATAGTATTGAATGGTCATAATCGGTAATGTTATAAGAAAATAAAAAGATTTTGTATAAAATATTTATATTATTTATTCAATAATTTATTTTACAAGTTTTTTTTAAGGAAAAATTAACCTAAGAGTAGTTTACTGTAAACCTTTTTACTTTCTCGCTATCTTACAGGTAGAGAGAGAAAGTATTGGGATCGTAAAAAATATTGGACTCAGGATTTTGATGAACCTTCACGTTTCATGACCCCCTGAATCCAAAATAGTTGTTTTTGAGTTTCCGTCTGTCTGTCTGTTTGTCTGTACGTCCAACTAGAGCCTAAACTATTTTACCAATCGGGCTAAACCTTGGGTTCTAGGGTTTTCATAGGATTGCCCCGGGGGGAATTGGATATCTAACCCTAAAATTAAGGGTAGTTTACTGAAGGGCAGAAAGAGAAAAAGTCGATTTTCTCAAAATGTGAATGTGATTAAATTTTATTTCTAAATATTCCAAATAAAATGGCGTATCTTAATATTTCGGCAAAATGACTTTAAAGGCTCTTGTCTGATGGGTAAATTATCTTTTTTTTAATATATCTTAACCTATTCGAGATATGAAATTACTTATCGTTACAAATATTTAGGTTTCTTTATAATACAAATATTTTATAGGAAGCATATTTTTATAAAACAAATAACTTTCAAGCTATACGTATATATATATATATATATATTAATTTTTCGAACACAAAAGGTAAAAGTATTGCGACCGCAAAAGAAAATATAACCTGAAATGTTGATGGATGTCGACGTCTCAAGAGTCCCCAACCCCTAAAAAGTGGTCTTTGCAATGACGTCTGTCTGTGTGTCTGTTTAAACTTAAAATTTAGAGTAGTTTAAGAAAGGGAGAAAAGAGACAAAATCGACTCAAACGATTTTGATTAAAATTCGTATCTAGGTGTTGATTAAGATTATAAATAAACTATCTATTTTAATTTTACTATTAAAATGAATTTTAGGGTACTTTACAGAAGACGAAACTTCCGTATCTCCGAAACTATTTGAGATACTAAATAACTTATCATTGAAAAATTGTATTACTATTAAAAATAAAAATAAATTATATGAGAAATATTTTTATAAATCCAACAGTTTCTGAGATATTGGCAAATATATTAATACAATTTTGTGAGATTTAGTTGTAAAGAAATACTAATTAAGTTTTAACGCAATAATTCTCTATTGCCATGGAATAATTAAATATAAGTAAGTCTCTAAGAGTTTATGTTATTTTTCCTTAAACTTCTTAGGAGAAATGTTTGTCAACAATGATCTATATTCATTTTAGACTCAATAGTCAATATTTACATTTTTATTGGTCAAAATTTATAAATGAGGAATTTAATAGCAATGCGATGGCATAAAGATTTGCAACACCTAATAAAATGTCGAAAATTTTAACCAGAAGTTGAAATTTTAATACGAAGTGTTGACCATTTTGGATCCACCATTGATCTATTTTATCAGTCTGAACATAAAAATGAGGACATTAATTCCTTAAAACAAAATTTTAAAATTTAAAACCGGGACTAAAAAAAGTTAACATAATTATAGTGCAATTTATTCTTGGGTTTGTTAGTGTATATTATTTCGTTTCACATATATTAAGAGTTTTGAGTAAATATCTTCAATTTTAAACAATAGTGCGAGAAAGTCCGTGCAGAGTTCCGTACAATTTTGTTTAATGTTCCAAACTATTATACACTATCTGAGAAAGTTTTTAAGGTTGTGTCGCACAATTTATTTTATATAAAGAGGGAGACATTAGCGATTGGTGACCTGGCGGTTTAGGGGTAAGGTGACAGACTTCTATGCTGGTGGCCGGGGTTCAATCCCAGGTCTCGGCAAAGATTTATCTGATTACCAAATCCTTCCTTCACCTCTGACAAGACATCTTGTGAATGTGAGGAATGCCAGGTCTCCACCGTGGTTCGGATTCCACGTTAAACTGTAGGTCCTTCATTTCATCTCACAATCACCCTACCATTACACATTAGCGTAAGTGCGTATAACCCGAACGGGTAGTAAGACGCGGTGCTAATAATAATAATAATAATAATAGTTATAATAATCATAATAACATTAGCGATTAAGGTTGTTTAATTATAAGGAATTTATATGATATGTATGGACAAAAATATTTAAAAAAGAAGTAAACGCGTAGTAAGATCAATTATGGGACTTTGATAATTTTATAAGTCTATCGGAGCCCATAAAAAGACTGCACACCCCTGGTATGGACAATAGTATATCGAAACATTTGGGGTATTGACAAATATTTTTTAAATGTATAGATAGCAGGTGACCTGGCGGTCTAGGGGTAAGGTGTCGGACTTCTTTGCTGGGGTCCGGGGTTCAATCCTCGTTCCCGGCACAGATTTATCTGATTACCAAACCCTTCCTTCACCTCTGACAAGACATCTTGTGAATTGACAAGACATCTTGTGAATGTGGGGAATGCAAGGCCTCCACCGTGGTTCGGATTCCACGTTAAACTGTAGGTCCTCCATTTCATCAGCCAATCACCCTATCACTACGCATTATCGTAAGTGCGTACAACCCGAACGGGTAGTAAGACGCGGTGCTAATAATAATAATATAAATGACAGCATAAAAACAAACAATAAGATACAACCACGACTGCTGTGTACTCACACCTTAACTTCAGTGTTTAGCGTGTCTGCTTAGTGAACTGTCCTGTCTTCGATTCCTGGCATGATCGAAAAAGTATAGTTATTTAAATTGTTCTATTGGCATTGGTGGATTTAAAAGTCTTTTTTAGGTTTGGAGCACCATGTGGGTGTGATTACATCGTCCCTATGAGATTATGGGATGGTAATTATGATGACTATGTGGTTCCAGTAGAAGTATTAAACTTAAGTCTAATTAACCAAACCACGGAAACCATAGGTGCAATTCTCCTTCGGGGAAAATGACCTATTTTACTACCAAGAATCGAACCGAGGACTTCTAGATTATAGCCAGGAGGACTTATCACTAGATTGGCCTGGGATACAGTGTGATTTGTTTCACTGGGAAATTTGAAGCACAAATATAATCGATTACAAAATTTCCGGTGATACTGTACTTTGAACTCGGTTGGCAGATTCGTTACCAACTGAGCCAAGATGTTGGACGAGTTGAATATAAAAAATGGCTAGTACAAATTATGCTATATTAATATCATGATTAAAATTAATGGTACAGTGTACGACACCGTTTTTCTTTCTCTTTTGTCTTAAAATAGAGACAATTACTAAAAAAACTCATAAGATATGTGAAACGTAATAAAATACATTGTGACACTACACCAAATAGTAAAAATGAAATAATATAAATTGTTACAATAACACTGAGGAAGAGGAATATATCTGTCCACCAAAGAGCATAGAAATATATTTCTGGTTCAAAGTGATCTATAGAAAAAAAAATTAATATATATATATATTTGCCTATAGTTCAGTAGTTATTGGTTTTATAAAAATATATTTCAAATAAAATATTTTTATTTTAAATAGGACTACAAATCAATAATATGTTAACTGAAAAAGTTGTGGAGATATGATTTGGAGACAATCGAGCTTATCGCTTTATGCGATTCACTAAACCACCCTTAAGTTTAGGGTTAGACATCTAATTCCAAGTACCCCTCGAGGGAACCTCATGAAAACCCAAGATGCCAAGTTTTAACCTGATCTGTAAAATGGTTGTGGCTCTAGGCCATGATACAGGTAGACAGACAGACAGCTGACATCGCGCAGCTGACATCGCGAAAACCACTTTTTCAGATTAAGTGTGTCATGAAACGTCGACATTTATCAAAATCTCGAGTTTATTTTATTTTTTATGATCACAATACTTTTCTCATCGAAGGGTCGAGAGAAAGTAAAAAAAGAAGATTAAAACAGGTGTCAAACACAAAATGTCTCAAAGTGTGTGAGGTGTCCAAAACAAAATCCCCAAAGTGTGTAATTCGAAGTGGTACCAATGCTTAATCCTGGTTTCTAAATTACTTTCCCCATCATTTTCCTCCCGACTAATTTAGGAAACACAAACGAGATATCGTTGGTAATTTATCAAAAACACATTTCCCAGGTTCCATTGCGAGATGTATTCAATAAAGTACTAGCGTAGGTCTGGGGAGGAGGGTAGGGGGAATGTTGAATAGCAACCTAAACGTTTCCAATTTAGAGAACCAGATGTCGACAAAGATGGAAGCTTTAAAAGCTGTCCCGCACCACTGGCCCCATTAATCTTTTTTTTTTAATTCCTGAACTTTCATACAAACCTACCAATGCAACAGTACATCAACCTCCAACCCCTTTTTCATTTCTACAATACCTAATATCCACTCCATTGGCCAAATGGTCTAGGGCGTAAATCCCGTGCTAGACTGGCCTGCTAAAGACGGGGAGATCGGAGCTATAATCCCGGTTGGGCCTACTGAGGTTGGTTTTCCCTAAATGGTTTTCCACTCTCCTTCCACACAAATGGGGTTATATTTACTCTAAAATGCTTCCTCATCTCTACTCAATTAAAGTAATTATAATATGCGTATAGCCTGAACATCTAGCATGATACGATTGGGTTGTAAAATATACCAAAACAAAAATAGATGTATTTATTTTGAAATACAAAACGATGACTGGATCTAAGAAACTAGTCCATCACATTGGATCAGTCTGTAGTATATGTGTCTACTTAAATAAAGGTATCGAGTTTGATTCCTGGCATTGCCAAAAAGTTATTATTTGTGAAATTGAAACTATTCATCATTAACAGTGATGAATTAACATAACAGAGAGTGAATTTAAAGGAAGTGTGCCCACATTGGCGTGGAAAAGAGAGTAGAAACTCATTTAGGAAAAATCACCCTCGGTACAACCGAACAGAATTCTAAGCTTAATCTCCGTCATCGTAAGTTGCATTATATTATGGGTAAAACTTTAAACGATTCGACCACCAAAGTAGCTAATATTATAGTTATATTTGTATCGGTATGATTCGATCTCATCACAACTGAGAAACATTAATTTTAAATTTTTATAGTTCTTGATTATTTTATTCTTCCGGTGAAAAATAAATAGCTTTGTTAAGAATATGTCTCACTTGTAAGCATACATTAATACTATTACACATCTTGTTTTCATTCTATATTAATAAAGTGAAGACTTATTTTATTAGCATTGCATGTGCGTTGCGTCGAAGCCGGCCTTTTAAAATTTGGATTAGATTTTTATTAAATTAATAAAAAACAGAAAATTAAATAACCATTAACGTGATGAGATATACTTAATACTATATTTCACACAGTTGTGCAACACGGGATATGGAAGCCCCTGTGCACTAATATGTGCACTTGTAGGTCAGAATTTTATTCGTTGACTATATTTACTATTTGCCCTTTTTAACCCTTTATAACCATTTCACCATTTTTAACCCTTTATAGTCATTTCACCCTTTTTACCACTTTAAACTTTTTTATTTTCATTAGATTTATATTTTTTACTGTTTATTTACCCTTTGCACCCTTTATGCCATTTTGCTCTCTTTTGATAATTTTTAAATTTTGCCATCTTCGAACTTTTTGTATTGCTCTTTCAATATATTTTACATATTTTCCCCAATTTTACTTAATATTTTTACAGTTAAATAAAGAATTGGCCCTTTTAGATCTTTTTTAGCACTTTTTACATCTTTTTAACCTTTTTACCAGTTTTACACTAAAATATTTCTCCCGGGCAACGCAAGATACTTCAGCCAGTTATTATATATTTTTTTAGCAAGTAACTTGAGAAATTCTTGGTAGTTAGAGTTTTTACACTAGTGGCAATAAAATAACAATTTTAGAATACTCAATAATGAAATATAGGCTTTTGAGACATAAACAAATTAAATTTCTGAAGTTCTCACCCAACTTGGGGAAATATATAATTTAATGTGATCAAATGGCGGCCTGTTCTGCCCAGTGACGTAAAAGAACAAGACGTGACTACCGACATTAATTCTTCTTTGAAACAGATTGAATTTATCACGTCAAAGACCAAAGAAGAGAATGAAAGAACGAGTAAATATATAATACAATACAACTGAAGAGGGGTAATATTCCTTTTTAGAATTTTAAGATCGATACAAATAAATAAAAGTGACGTAATAACGGCCGACATGAATATATAAATACCCGAATAGCCTGGCAAGCGGATTAAACATCAAACTCGTCTAGTCTTATTCGCTGACGATAGGTATGTCGTGCCTAAGAATCCGGCTTGGTGTACTGAAAGCTTTAAACAATTAAATAGTTCCCCAATCTTCCACTCTGCAAATGAGGGTCCATTTTATAAATTCAAATTTGGTCATCCGTACCTCATTAGGGTAGTTAAAAATACGTACATCCCAAGCTGGTAGTGAGGTAAGGTGGAAAGGAAAAAAGTATCCTTCGTCTGCCCTTTAAGTTAGCAAGCCAACCTTGTGTGGTTTGTCTGAGATAGCTTATAAGATAGTTATAGTGTACTGGCAGGGCTGTCCAACTTGAAGTTAGCTAAGGTTCTCATTTTATATTACTAGACAGTGTGCCGACACACGTGGAAATTAGGCCTACACAGTATCAACGATTATTTTTACTATCTCGTTATCTTATAGGTGGAGAAGGTATTGTGATCGTCAAAAAAATCTAACTCGAGATTTTGAACGTTTCATGACCCGCCCGAATCCGAAAAAATGGTTTTTGAATTTCCATTTGTTTGTCTGCACCTCCAACTAGAGTCTAAACTATTTCACCGATAGTTCTAAAACTTGATATCTAGTGTTTTCATAGGATTCCCCCTTAGAGGTTTTTGGAATTGGATATCTAACCCTAAAATTAAGGGTAGTTTACTGAAGGGTAAAAAGAGAAAAAGTCTATTTTCTCAAAATCGGCTCTGATGATTTTGATTAGATTTCATTTCAAAACATTTATAAGTATTCTAAATATAACGCCTACTCTCAATATTTCTGCAAAATTTACTTTAATGAATCCCGTCTGATGAGTGAATTCTCACTTTTTATCATATCTCCCAAACTATTTGAGATATGAAATTACTTATCACTCTAAACATGTAGATATATTTATAATACTAATATCTTATGCGCAACAATTATTTTATAAAACCAATAACTTTCAAGCAATACGCATATATATATATATATAAACTTTTTGAACACAAAAGGTAAAAGTATTGTGGCGGTAAAAAATCTAACCTGAAATGTTGATGGATGTCGACTTCTCATGGCCCCCCAAACCCTAAACCCTAGTGGTCTATGCTAAACCGTCTGTCTGTGTGTCTTTTAAGCCCCAAAATTAAAGAGTAGTTTAGTAAAAAATGAAAAGAGAACCAATCAATTTTGTCAAAACCGGCATTAACGATTTTTATTAGAATTCGTATCTAGGCCTTGATTAAGATTATAAATAAACTGTCTATTTTATTTTTCCCATAAAAATTACTTTTTAGAGTACCTTACGGAAGCGGAAATTTCCGTATCTCCACAACTATTTGAGATACTAAATAATTTATTGCAAAATTGTAGTACTAGTAAATTTAAACTTTTTTATGAAATATATTTTTATAAAACCAACAGTTTCTGAGATATTGGCAGCTATATTAATACGATTTTGTGTTCCTGTTTGTCCCACGGTGGGGAAGTAGACGCATTATACTTCCCGAAACATGAATTGTGCGGTTCATCAATCAAGAAGTTAAAGGAAAAAAAAAATTGAATCCGTTGACGTTCCATCGTGCGAGTGGTATGTGAACATCCCCTTGTTCTCAAATGATTTCTGTGCCCACAAGAAACATTTGTCCCAGATTGCTTCTCCTTCCTTTCCTCTTCGGCCTTCCTTTTTTCCTTTCTTTCAAACACAAGTAGAAGGCAAGAAGAAAGTATTTGTGACGTCAAGCAGTTGGTTGGAGGTGTCGGGGCGGGCAGTAAGTTGGCTGTGTCCAAACGACTTTTTTTTTTCTCTTGTATCGACCTCCTTATCACCTACCCCCTTCCGACAGACCCACACACTTCCTCACCCCAATAACAGAGCCGTAACTGGACCTTATTGAACGAGGTCTGCAAAAGTGCGAGCGAGGGCTCCGGAAATTGACAGGACCTTACGAGCATCTGTCAGAATACAGAATGGGTGAAGGAGGGGAGGGGCTACCAAACCCCTGAAAGATCACACCTCAATCTTCCATCAGGCACAGGCAATGGGACGTGGCAGAGATATCCCCCCCCTCCCCCCACGGTTCAGCTGTTTTCAGACGTGGTCAGTACTTGGCTACCCGCCGCATGGTCTATTCTAAGGCATCACTCTCGCAATAGACTGAAATGCCAATGACGGAGAAGATCGGGGCTCTAGTCCTGATTAGGTGTACTGAGACTTGTTTTTAATAAATGGTTTTCTACCCTTCTTCCACACAAATATGAATACACATCCTTTAAATTCAACCTTTCTCATCCCTGGTGGTAAAATAATGGTACAAAACAATCGTACACACTTCCTCATATTGTGTATTATGTCTTGAAAGATAATTTTCAAAAATATGTTTAGGGTAAACTATTTTTTATTATGTTTTCCTTATAAAAACAAACGCATCATCTTGTTAATCACAATAAACACTTTTTATATATAAATTTTAGATCAAATTGTTGGAGGGCTAGGATTATAAAAAAAGTGTTATGGTATAGCCCCATGATTGATAATTTTTCCCGTTGTCATGCTTCCTATAGTTTATTAACTATAGCTTTGGACAGGGTAAAAAGTAGTGCTCTATAACCACCACTTTTTTTAAAAAAGGTGGCCGTACTGTCTAATATAATTATATCAGAGAACCTTTAAAGGTTTACTCAATAAAAATGATCATGAGCTGATAAAAGGGCTAAAAATATGTTTTTCGTAGCCGCAATCTTTAAACAAATGGCGGACGTAATTTGTAACTAGTCAATAGCTAACCTAATGCCCCCAAGTTACTATACACTTGCGAAATTTCGGCAGAAGAATTGGTACGATGGTTTGGACGTGATTGAGTGACAAACAAAATACAGACATTTCATTTTTATGTAATTAGTTGGGTAAAAGTAAAAAAAAAACTATATTTACGTACGAAAATAATAACTATACAAAGTTCAATATTTTCTTGGTCCATATTTTGGCATCCTTCCGCACCAGCAAATACACAGTCTAATGCTTCATGATTACAATAAGACATGTGTGATAATATAAACTAAGGTTTCTCAAATAAAGTGGTTGTATGAAGTTTTACCTTTCTATGTTTCATAGTTATTTATATACCCAAATAGGTAGCCACAGTGTATAATGTGCTAAGATCACTATGGATATAAAAACAAAGTTAAGGTTCACATATTAAGAGTTCTCTAACCAGTTGATTACATTTTTAAATTGCTTGGTTAATCGAGCTTAAAGATAAGCACTTCCCAGTTGACATGCGGTCCAAGATTGACATTTTTTTTTAAGTACCACCTGAGAGTTTTAATAAGTTCTCTTGAAACATGCCAACTTTATATTTATATTGGGCCTGGAATTAAACACACCAGAGGTTACAGGGCTTAAGGCGTCCAGATCTCGGTATACTCAATTTAAAGTGAACTACTATGGACCCACTATGTTTGCACTTAACTGTGAGATGAGTAGGGACCACAAACCATATTATCACAAAAAATATTTATTGAAATTTTATTTCCTAACATTTAACTAGTCTGATATATGTTGTTGCTTTCTGTAGACCATTTTAACACATATGTACTGTACTACCTTTTAATGGGATAATTAATCTAATTGTTTGAATAGGTATCAATGTACGTTACCTAGCTGAAGTTTTATTATTTACTAGATAATAACACATTGCCCATTAATGTGATTATAAAACAATCCACTCAAAATATAATTGATCTTTGTATTTAATATTAAAATATATTCTGAAATTACTCTTTAATTGCAGTTTATTTTGGAGGAAAGACGGAAAAAATTATTAACTCTACATTCATAGTTTGTTAATATTTATAAGCCCCTCATTGCCAAGGAGACTTACAAATAAGATTGAAATATTAAAAGTTGATATATTTGAATCGTTACTAATTTAAAACTCAAATATAACCCCATTAACAGTTTTTAGACGCTGATTCACTCGCTTATGGGATAGCGTGACATAATATAGTGTACCCTTTATTCTAAAGATAAGTAGTACAACAGAAGAAGTCCCATCTCGATCCGATGAGTACTTTTTGAGTTTACTGGAATCAAACAAACATATTTAAATCTAACGCACAGGCAAATCAGAAGAAGCCAGGTACAATCAAATGTTTATACAAAGGAATCTGTCCTACTGCCAGAAAAATTAAGATCTATTTTCACGTATTCATGCGGCGAGTCATGAGATCTGTAGGCCTGTATTCTACCCACAAATTATGGCTCTAAATTGGAATAAAAGTTACATATAAGTGTCTACATGTTATTAAGCAATTTAGAGTTATTCAGAATTATTGTTATAGCCGAACAATTTTGTATATTCCAAAATTAAACGTCATAACAAATTATACATGCGGAATTTCAGTTCTAAGCCAAATATTTATTATATTCATCTCAAACAACTGCTCTTCTTTCATTAAATATCTAACAATTTTCCATTCTCTGATTAATTTTATTTATAGCATCGCACGGTTGTCACGTACCAGGAACATCGAGAAAACAAGTGGAGTTTTTCTCCGGGAATAACCGGGAAAACACGGGAAATTTTGTAAGATCTTGTACAAATACTGGAATATTCGTTACTTTGGGACATTTAACTGAAAATATATTAGGTCTTTGGATGAGCGAAAAATTGAAATAAAGAATTAAGCACACTGATTCAAACATGTCTCATTACCATTCAAACAACAGTTCTGAAGTGACAGAAGAGGTATTTCCTCATCGGTTTTAAACCATCGTGATTTAAGGTGCGGCAGAAGGCAGCGCGAGTAATTTCACAGTTTTTATGGCATTACATTCTTTTGGCCAAAATAGATAACATATTTCTCCAGTAGCAACATAGAGTTTATCTTTATGAACATGCTGATATCAACAGATCTTGAAAATCTGTCAAGGGTGTCCTGGAATTTTGTCAAAACTTTTTAAATAAAGAGAAAAGGTTTTGACAAAATGCCAGGACACCCTTGACAGATATTCAAGATCTGTTGATATTAACATGTGCAGAAAACTAAACTCCATGTTGCTACTGGAGAAATATTGGATTGATTTGGCAAAAAAAAATGCATTCTATAAAAACTGTAAAAATACTTGCGCTGCCTTCTGCCACACCTTAAACTTAAGTTCACGCTTAGTCAGTTTGATGAAAAAAAATCAAAATGCTATTTTTATTATTATATTCAATCAAAGCGTCCCTGAAAAAATAGGTATATATTTCTGTAAAACCTGGAAATTACAGGAAATTTAGCAACAAGAAAATAGGTGGCAACCCTGTATCGATATCTAAAGCAAACCTTTCAAAGTTAAATCATTTTTCCATTCCTTGCGATGGAATGTAGCGCCATATTTCATAAGGTTGTATTAGCTTCTGCTTGTTGAATAGGGCCGGGTAATTGTGCCTTGATAATTCTATTACGCAGTGTTTGCCTCGTGTAGTGGATATAAAAAAAAAGTGCTTAGGTTTGAAGAGAAGGGGGAATCGAATGTGAAAACGCGATCTAGATAACTAGATGTGAGCGTATGTAGTAGAGCCCCGCATACACGGCGCGGTACACTTACCTCAATCTGATTACCTTTTGCAGGCTCCATTACCTGCGTTACCTGAACTGTGGAAGGGAAAAACCGGATCAATTCGATTCAATGGCTATATGCGGCTTCGGCTATCTGACACATTTCCCACTAACACCGGTTGATTCGTTAATCAGATTATTTGGTATTAAATAACTGATTTCGACAAGATGGGTGATTCGAAAGGAAATAAAACATGGTGGTAGACGTTTTTTCTTTTTTTTTTCTCTGCGTCTTTTCCTGTTCAGGCTTTACGCATACGTACTAATTATTCTAATGGGTTAGGGATGAGGAAGGCTGCGTTTTAAAGGAAGTGTATCCCCAATTGCGTGAAGGGGAAATGAAAATCCAATTAGGAAAAACCGCCTCAGTACACCCGACTGGTATTCGAACCTCAATCTCCCTGTCATTGGCAATCAATCCTAATGCAAGAGTGATGCCTTAAACCATGTGGTCACTAAGCCGGGTAGTTTTAAATTTATAAAATTTTATTTAATATTTAACATTCATTTTAGGGCACATATTTTCTGGCTACAGAGTCTTGGGTCTCTTTTTTTCATCCCAATTTTCGTAGGAAGAACCTTAGCTGACATCTAGAAAAATTACTAGATCTATTTTCGCGTATTTTTACGTCTAGTAATCTGATCTGTTGTCACTCTTGAGATATCTTAAACAATAACTATAAAATAAAAATAACAAAATAGTAAAATGTTATTACTATTGATCACAAACAAATAGGCTATGATTTTACTTTCTAAAATACCTTCTTATGAAAATTGGTGGATATTATCTTTTTAAGCTAAACATCAGAGTAGTCATGGCTATTCTATTTTAGATAATAGATCCGTTTAATCCAAGTCCAGTCTGTTATAATAACCGCTTCAGTTCAATGAATAATTCAACCGATAATAGTAATTGTTTTAACTAATGTCAATTTTAGATGATTCCGATATATGGATCTATTTCATTCTTAAAAATGATATACACAGGTATTAACGTATAGAAAGGACGAGAATATCACAGTAAAAGTCACATTTGTAAAACCAATTTTAATTCACCCGGTCTAAATTATAATCCCGACCCGACCTCTTTACCAATGGGTGGTTGAGTTAAATAGATATGCAAAGTCTTAGCTCGTGGTCTATAAACTATATATAATTATGTCAACCTCGATGGTTTTGAGGTAAAGTTCTCGCCTCAGGATCCGATGTTCGTGGGCTCAAACCCAACCAAGGTCGACGGATTCTTCTTGAACGATAAAAATCCGTAGCACAACTTCCTTTGGAAGGAAAGTAAAGCCGTCAATCCCATGTAAATTGTGGCATGTAAAAGAACCACTGAAAGAATATGAAAATGTCTTACCTGTTAAAATTGATAGACTCTTTCAGCGCTCACTCATAGAAATTCAGTGGGGAAGGAAACACTTTCTAAACTTCCCTAGTATACATGGAATTTCTACCAGATGGCGCAGGCAGCACTGGCTAGCTGAAGGGTTGAGTGCATGCACAACTACGGATGGATAGATATCACATCAAAGCATTCTACGGGTTGTTGACATAAGAAAAGATATAAATACATCCTATATCTTTCTAGTTTGACATTTTATAAATAAAAGCAGTCTTGTCAATTTTTGCGTAATTTATTTTAATGTGTGCTATGCTTAAAAATCGAAACATTTATTCTTATTAAAAACACATTGAAATGCAAGTGAACATATTCAAGGGTTTCACTAAGACTCTTACTTTAAAATTATTAATTACAGTGTATTAATCACAACTTGTGAATGTGTGGAATGCCAGGCCTCCACCGTGGTTTGGATCCCATGTTAAACTGTAGGTCCTCAATTTCATCTCACAATCACCTTACCATTACACATTAGCTTAAGTACGTATAGCTTGAACGGGTAGTAAGATGCGGTGCTAATAATAATTAAAAAATATAATTTAATCTATTAAAACCAAAATTTAGTGTTCACAGTGTAATATTACTGGAATAGTACTTTGGAAATATAACCTCTCTCATTTTGTGCATTAAAGGATTATTAGGTTTATATATAAACAGCATGAGAAATGCATTTTAAAGAATACCCAGCTCTGAAGAAGTATCAACAAAAGTAACGTTACATGTTACATGAATATTAAGCGCTCTGTGCAATGCATCGCACAAGGATAGAAAAAAAAACTCAAGCCTTGGGTCACCAGATATGAACACACTGAAAGCATTGGGTGTTGAACTGTCAGAATAGTACATTCACACACTCACATTCTCTGTTGATAACAATGGCAGCTTATATTCCACGTCAGAAATCGAACTCAACGATTCTTTTATATCTTCTCGTGACTTTTTTTTTTTCATTCACTTGCCCCCTTCCCATCTCTAAGCCCAGTTCGATCTTCTTCTGTTGAGCGGGCGTGCTTTTCTTCTCCTCAAAGCGTCTCAATGTACCGCCGTTGTGTGAAGATGTGAGGGAAATGAAGAACTTCCAAGCAAGGTGGGTTTTTTTAAGGATGAAAGAATCCTTACAAAAGGCAACTGTGAAACAGATACGCCAGATACCAATATGTAAAGATTTTATGAGAAAAAAGTCAAAGCATTTTTACTGTAGCTATCACATTAATAATTTACACTTCCTTTATTGTCTGTATTAATCTAGTCATGCAGACATACAACTTTATAGGAAAATAAAGTTTGTTCATAGTGTAGCTATCACATTGATAATTTACACAATTCCTATTTGTATTAATTTATTAAGGTAGGAACATACAAAACTTTATAGAAAAATAAAAGATGTTTTCAAGTTAAACCATTCTTATTTGTTTGTTAATTTATTAAAGTAGGAACTAACAAAACTTTATATTAAAATAAAATATGTTTCTAATTTACACAATTCCTCTTTGTCTGAAGTCGCTTGATCAAGAAGAAACACACATTATTGTAGAAAAAGAAAAGATGTCCTTATGTTACTAACAAAATATCAGTGTGGAACACACAAACATTGATTGTACAGATAATCCATTTGTGCACACATCAGAAAATCCGGAAATTCTTTAAGAAAATTGGGTTTTCGTTGGAATTTACTATTTTTAGTCGACAGGGTGGACCACTAACTATTTTTA
Organism: Timema shepardi; assembly: GCA_902151425.1. NCBI lineage: Eukaryota > Metazoa > Arthropoda > Insecta > Phasmatodea > Timematidae > Timema > Timema shepardi. The sequence continues at coordinate 46,499 of CABFVX010001814.1, read as the reverse complement.
TTCATTATTTGTTATTTAGCACCGCGTCTTACTACCCATTCAGGTTATGCGCTTTAAGTACTAATTATGCTAATAGATTGGGAATTGGGAAGGTTGAATTAGAGGAAGTGGACCTGCATTTGCGCGGAGGGAGAGTGGAAAACCATTTAGGAAAAACCACCCCAGTTCACCCGACCGAGATTCGAACCTCAATCTCCCCGTCCTCAGTAGTCGGGCTCAACACGACAAGCGCGTTAGCCAACTACGCCACCGAGGCGGGTTTTTTCGCTATAAAAACTACTAAATCACTGACCTCAAGGTGGGATGTTGGGATGGCGAAATACATTTTGTGCCCTAGAATGTTCATTTCAATAGTTTCTCATCTAGTTCTAATATGTTCTTGATAGATGTTTACCAACTGTTGATATCACCATGTGAATAAAATGTGGCTCTATGGTTCTAATGGAGCAATATTGGATTCATTTTGGTCAAAATAATATTTTTCTATAAAAACTGCACCAAAAAAATGTGTCCCTAACTCGTGTTCCCTACATACTCACCTTAAAATATGATTTTTATTTCAGGGGTCTGATGAACTGGGAATCGTGGGCTCCCTGTATAGTGTTAAGATGGATACTCAACTAATGTTTACAAAACTTCTATAGCGTTGGTTGAATATCGTTTCTCTCAACGATAGTGATGGAGGTTGATTGTGATGAAGAGTAGTCACAATAATAGTGTTTGGGGATTTATCCGGTTGAGGTTATCTAGTCGAGACGTGACGATTGGGTGAGCAGTGAACACGTGTGCTCGTGTGTGTTACAAGTCTGCCAACCCGAAGCACGCAGCCAACATAAACTTCTCTAACAAGATAGCCCCCCCCTCTATCTCCAACCGCTATCATCCCTTCACACTTAATATTCTTGTCACATCCTATCGCTGCATGAAAAAAACCTCATGAGTTTTTCTTTTTACACAGCTGTGAATAAGACTCGGATCTACTACGTATTCCAGAAGATTTCAGTAAGGACGTTTCGTGGTTATATTTAAAAGAGAGCGTTTGATAATAAAATAAAAAAGTAAAACTTTATTTTTAGCGATTGCTTTTTTTTAACATAAATCTACTATAAACATGTTACAAAATGAACAGTTTCAGGGCAGAGAGCAAAGATTTATTTTTTACTTTTACTAAGGTAGGATTATTTTTGCTGATAATTGCTCATTTTGGCTACTATTTATCTAAGTAAGCCAAAATTAACATGATGAATATATTATTTTAATAACAGAAAAAATATTCAAAAATCCGAAACTCATTAATCTGGACTAAATCTAGTCTTTCTTTTTAACTACTTCAGTAGGTATTGTATTAACGGTATAAAAGCCGGAAGCTAGCCAATTACGTAAGCTTATAGTAAAATAAATTGGTAACAAATGTTCGCAAAAGAAGGTGACACTGTACAGTGCATCTTCTTAAAGCCCCGTCCATCATCAAGGGCTAACTGTTCAACAGATACAGGACCGTCCAGTTTAATTGATCTTTAAATTATATTACAGTGTTATAAGTAACATACTGTACATCCAACAAACACACAACTCTTATTTGCTACGTGAAAAATATATGATTTAAAAATATATATTTACCGGTTTTAATTTTATTTTTTATTTTATTGAAGCCGGGCTTTTGTTAATCTGGACTGTTTTTAATGTGTTACTACCCGCATCCGTGGCTGAATGGTCTAAGGCGTCACTCTCATGTTAGACTGGTCTTCTAATGACGGGGAAATCGGGGGTTCTAATCTCGTTCGGGTGTACCAGGGAGCGGGGTTCCTTGATTGATTCCCATTCTCTTTCCAAGCAAATGTGGGTCGATTACCCCTTAAATGCTTCCTTCCTCTCCCCTACACCATTATAGTAACTATCATATATATGTGTATAGACTGGAGACGCTTGATAAGATAAATTATAAGTAATTAATATGGTATTATGTAAATATGGACTTTTTAATCTGGACTTTATCCATCCGAATTTTCGGTAATTTGGCCGTTCATTTTTCTGGAAAATTATTCCTTTACTCTTCACTTATTTATTCTGAATTGTCAAAGTTTTACTTTATTTATCATTTGATTTTTTTCTTTTTTTTAAATAATTAGAATTAGTATTCGTCTGAGTACGAAATAATTCGAACACCCAGTAGACCTACTCCTCTAGAACGAGGAATGGAAACCAAATTGTTCAATCCGTTGGAGACTGGAGCCCTGAATTCAGGTTAGATATGGCTTATAATCAACTTTCCCAAGTTTTCTGTGTATTGCTGTGGAACTTATTTCTTTATTGGGTATGAGGTGGTTAAAATATTCTTAAACATCATAAAACATCGTAGATAAAATCTTTATACAATTATGTTTTTTTTGTATGGATTTTGGGTTACGGATATCCGAATATGTACACTAAAGAGGTAACTAATAAGAATATGAATAGAAATTGAGACACAATATAGCTCCTATTGCGTGTAAGTTGGACAAATAATAGGGAAAAACAACCAACCTAATGGCACCCGATTTCCGTCACCAGAAATCCGGTCTATTGTTTTAGTGCCACTTTAAACCAGGGGTTTGCAACTTAAAAGTGCTCCTAGGACACAATTGAACCCAAGAGTCTAGTGACGGTGCCTCAACATAATCTGCCTTTTTTTTTTGTCAAATTATGTAATAAACGAGAATAGTTATGTAATTGTGAATGACATAAGAAGTGGTTATTTAAACATGTTTAGTTACATATTAGACGAATCTTCTGACTAAAATAGGCTATCTTTGATAAATCAATATAATATAGCAAGTGTAAGGAAGAAATTATCGCACATTAACATTAGTTAGACCTTTTGTTGAGTGTTTCCTACTCAAGTAAAAACTTTCCATTTATCGACTAAAAATATCAATTTTACTAGGGTAGATTATTTTTCCAAGAAACATGGGCCGCAAATAAAGTCATCGTGGGCTGCCATTTGGAAACCCCCTGCCTTAGACCGTGTGACCACCGATGTGAGTCAAATTGGTTTAACTTTATTAGCACTTCCAAATAACCTTTCTATACAACCTTAAGCTATGATTTCAAAAGTCCATTGCAGTTTTACGAATATGACAGAAAGCAAGTGTGAGCAATTTTTTTTTTTTTTGCGTGCAACTTAAGTTTCACTTTAACGATCTATCTAAAAATAAATAAAAAAATATACGTTACTGTGGGAAGCTGGTTTTTAACAGTAGGTAGTTGCAGTCGGTGAAGGGAAGAGGAAGCTATCAATATGTGAGCGAATGAGCAGACCCCGGGAATCTTATTGGCTCTATTTATTGCCGGGCGGTGATGATCTTCAGAGACCGCCGTAAAAACCTCAGTCAAGTAGACCCCGCAGAACGTGCGTTACGCGCCTTCTTCCCCTTTCTGGGTTTCTTGCGAACTGCGATAGCTGCTTTTACAGCGCTGGGAAAGGGAGTGTGTGTGTGTGTGTGTGTGAACACACATTTCATGTGACTGTTGGAGGCGATAGGGAGTTGGCCATGTAACGCTACAGAGTTCCATTCCAGTTCTACTTGGTATCAAACACCAAAGTTTTGAGGTCATCTTCAACCTCGTGAATCAGGCCAAGTTCTATGTTGATGCATATTAGAGGTATTACGACAGCATAGGCCAGATTAAGGTGTGAATGAAGGAAACGCTATTTAAGGGCAGTGTTTCTTTTTTCAGTTTTTTATAACACTTTTTTTTCGCCAAAATAAAACAAAAATTTATCCAGTAGAAACCTAGAGTTTAATTTTCTACACATAATAATAATATTAACAGTTGTTAAATATATGTCATGAACATAGCGGAATTAGATGAGATTTTTTTTTAAATTAAGAGAAATAGTTTTCATTAAATTCCAGGACTCCATTGACATATATTCAACAACCTGTTGGTATCATCATGTGAAGAAAATTAAAAAATATATGTTTCTTCAGACAAAATATGTTATTTATGGTTAACCATAAAAAGGTTTTGCTATTAAAACTACAAAAAAAAAGTTGGCTTTAATTCACGTTCCCTAAACTACCACATTAAGAAAAGGGCTTTAGGGCATAAAGCCCAGGGGCATCCAGAGATTTAGTGATGAGTTATTTAATTTGCGAATGATGAATCAAAGTATAAGTAGGTCTTGTAAGTGATTTCTTATGCCACCCTCCGTTCCAAAGAATTATTGGCTTGATCGGCTCACTCACAAACTACATCCACCATGTGCTGCCCTCTATTTAGGGAGAAGATGTGAGGTGGGTGCTCCGAAGGGTCAATCTTTGATTATTTTTTCTTCTATGTATACCTACAATCCCAAGCAGGATATATTTTTTATCTTTTCGGTAGTTAGGGTATTATGTATATATATATTTATAAAAAAAAAATAAAAAAAATCTAATTGAGTCAGAAGTGAAGGATGATATATTTCGCAAATAAGGGGATTTACAACTTTCTATCCACACATAATACTCCTTGAGCCGAGTAAACCGTCACCCGAGAATGCAAGTGTTCTATGTCAAATTTTCCTCTTTTGTGTAAAAGACAATGTGTATAAAACCAATGTCACTAGATGACAATTTGAGTTTGTCTTCTCTTAAGTCATTATATAGTAGTCTCAATTTAACAGCAGGTTAACTACATGTACTCTAAATAAACGTAAATACCAAATAATTTGAATTTAACCATTTTGGAGATAGAACACTTGCATTCTCGGGTGACAAAATGTTAACTCGTATCTCTTGGTAAGAATAGCAATCCTAATAATTCATAACTAAACCAGTTTGTATGTATATGTAAGTCATAGCTTACTTAATTAAATTAATTGAGGGGTTGTGTAGTAAGGGGGATTTGCGTTTGTGAGTTGGCAGTGATAGATGCAGACAAAAGTATTATTGTTAAAAAAAACGAGCTTTAGAGAGGCGCTTGACTGGAGATGTCTCGTGAATGCTAGGAGTCGAAAAATAATTGTGTGGCAAGAAAAATATTGCTTGTGGTGAAAGCTAATTATCTAAAGGAACCCAAGAGTGTCCTTGTTAAGGATTGGACGCATGTTCAGAGGTACCTAAACAATCGCTGGAAAGGTATGTGTTCTTGAGCTATTAGTATCGCTGGATTTGGACTTTGTTGAAATCCGTGTGCTGGGACCGCCGAACGGACAGTTTCCTCAACAGATGGACACCGTAACGACCGTTAGATGAACAAGAACTCAAGGGAACATGTGTGAGGTTCTAAGTGAATTAGGAGTTGCAAAAGGTCAATGCATAACACTTAAAATTAAATAGTTTTTTTTATGACTTTAAGGTTTCTTGGCCAATTATATTCTTTAATGAGCTTGAACCTTTGTTGATATAGTGCTTAGGCCTAGTAATAGTTTGTTTTAGGCTGATTTATTGTCCATCACCATCATAATCTATTAGAGTAAATTGTAAGGGGGTAACGTTTTGGTTTGTGTGTTATGGTATAATAAATGTAGAAGTTTTTCCCCAACATTGTTTTTTTTAACCAATAATTCAGAGTATAGACAACATCACTATTATTAAATATTAATTTTCTTGTATTTATCTGTGTCACTCTGACGTCATCCAGAGGTCTCGTAGAAATAGGCCAGTGTCTACCAGTATTGTACGGAGCAACATAGCCGAGGACCTATACTTAATATACTATTGGAGTCCCACCCAATATTACAGAAATCTTACAGCCTACTCTAAATTATCTATTTAAAAAGAGTTCGGTTAAAATACTGTAAGTATCTTTGCAGTAAACATAACACTTTCTTTTAAAAATTAACTTGAATTTTCTTTAACTTTTTTTCCCTTTTGAAAATAATACTGGTGGGCTCACAGTACCTGTAGACCAGAGGCTTACCGAATCTTAAGCCTGCCCTGATGACAGTCCTTGATTTGATTCTATGGGTAGGTTTAAATAGCTTTGTTGTTTTGTTAAAGCGTGATATTTTAAGAGGGGAAATGTAAACCTGCACTCTTATTATTAATTTACAGGAATTTTATAAGAAGCCCAATCTCGGCCACTAACATTTATTGAAAGTCACTTAAATTTGGCAATATATAAACATTTATATTTGATTTATTCATTATAAAGTTACCACCAGCTTCTAGTAATATTTCCTTGTGGATTACTGAATATTTTTATCTTTGCATTTTATTAAAGCTGCTAAACATGTTAGTATAGTTGTAATAGTTTTATTCACGCCACTGTGGCAACATGAGTTTCCAGTTTTCAAATAACGGGCTTACTATGAAAATCAAACTTTAGTGAAGTAAGGGTCACGTCTATGCCCTGCTACCGCGTACCCAGTCCTTGGGTGTCAGAGGTACTAGTTGTTTAAACTAAGGCCCACTGTTGGGCTCTAAAGAGCGCTCTTGTTATCAATCAGGGCTACCCATTCACGTGATCATGACGTCACATTAACTGTGGTTGAATTTAAATGGAATATACCCGCATTTACGTGAAGGTTAAGTGGTGAAACCGTACAGTGAGTGCACCCAACCTATATTCGAACCCCGGCCTCCATTAAGAGTTTTTTTAAACTGATAAAACGTTGTATAGCAGAGTTTTGTAAGGAAGAAACTTTTATAAAATACAACGCTTTTTTTTGCGGTCATCTTTGATAACATTTTACAATTTTATTATTGTTGTTTTGTAGCTATACATATATATCATATAAATAAAATAAAATAGTTTGTCTGTTTGTCATGAGCATTGCGAGATATCTACCACACGTAGAATGTTAACATTTTAAAAATTAGCAGCCCTTGGGCACGTAAATGTTTACCTCGAAACAAGAATTTTAGAATTTTGATTTGATTTACTTAAATTAATTAAAAACTGGATCAGAAACTATAAAATGAATAGTTTGTTTGGCCGTTTGTTTGAAGCAAAGAAAAGCGTTGCCCGGGGTAAACTGAACAATGCAGTTACCCGGATAAAGCCGGGTACTTCTGCTAGTTGATGCTATCTATCAAGTGTGATAGTTGAGGATCACATGCCTTCACGTATGAATACATGAGTGTGGATATAGTGACTTTTATAGTTTTCATATAAGGTTCTTATGAATATTGGACTGTAGTCGAGCCTCTACCCAGCTCATAAAAGCCCACCAGTTTATTGCGTAGAGGAGTCGGCGAGGAGGTGGAGGGATTAAAGGAAGGCCTACACCCTTGTTTTTATACCTGGCCACTCTTTGGTGTGCCAGAACACACAGCGACGTTTGTGTAATTCACTTACCGCCATCTCCCTTCCCTCTTTCCTCTTGACATCTTGCCTCCGCCTCCCCCTCCTCCTCAACACTCCTCAACCAGCATCAACCAGCCAGATGCTGTCTGTCTCTTTGCCTGTCTCCTTTGGCTTCCAACTAATACGTAAATTGAATCACTCGGGCGAACGAGACGTCGCAACTCTTTTCTCCTCTAGAATCTGGTTTTTGTTCTTCAGGCCCAATTTCTTCGACATTACTTTTACTTCTTTGTGACGCGCTACATTTATTTTGTAGTCACTCCTTTGGGCGAGAGAGGTTGTCGGACATTTGTTTTTTAATATGTAACCATCCACAGTTTGATAAAAACCATGACAAAATTTAATCAATACTAATTTCATTTCATTTTCCTTTTATTAAATTCCAAAGACAAGCTACCGCTGAAAATAATACAAAAGAACCACTTGATTAATAAATAAAATAATACATTATTATTAGATACAAAAGATTATATAAGGTAATAAGAATAAAAGATTTAAAACAAAAAATATTTTATAACTAAATTACAATAAATGCAAAGGAAAAAATAAATTATTTGTATACAGTCTAATAGATGTATGTTTGTTTACTTTAATATTGAGAAGAGTATCCAAAAATAGGAAGGACCGAGTATACAAAGAAGATCTGAAGGATGTTTAGTAGTACATCATAGCTCAAAAAAATTTAAATTGTCTACAATGTTTTAGTAATGAAACTATAAAGACGTAATATAAATTATTTTCAAGAGAAGAAATTTTGTGTATTCTTTCTGTACAATTATGAAATAAATGTATTTTAATGGTCTAAACTGAATTTTACATGAAATGTGTATTTTAGAATTTACAGTTAAAAACCAACCTTTAATTAAATTTGTTTTGTAAGCCTTCGTGATCGGTGTTTGAAGTTAACATTGTACTAATATTGAATCGCGCTGATAGTACAAAAAAAACATTCTAATGTTTCAGCCATCATTTTAACCATCGTCTTCTGTGATGAATTGATCATTGACGGTCGACGCGTCTGAAAAAAAAAATTCGACGCTTAAGCTTAATAAAAGTTTAACTCTTAACTTTTAATAACTCAATTTATATTCATACATAAAAATAAGTTATTTTAGTTCGGTAAAGAGAATAATAAATAAGTTTGCTTTCATAAAAATCTAAATGTAAGAGCATATTTATGTTGGAGAAGTGGTATTTGTTAGTGATTCTGTCTGTCCGTGGTGTATAGTCCATTCACCATAGGAGCATTGATAACTTACAGCTAATAAATGCTACCAGATCTACTCATCATGTATCAATTTGCCAAATCATATGATCTGAAAGACAACATATTGATTTCTTGTCAATTTTGAGAGTTAAAACTTTCAAAACAAACAAATTGTTTTTAACTATATTTTTCTTTTGATGGCTTTTACATCTTCTGCTAGCTGTGAATCACCACCGCTCCTATGGCGAATGGGACATGGTGACAAGCTAATATAGGGTTTTCCATGTGACTATATATAATCCCCAATTTTCTTATTGATGTACATATCTGGCAGCGAGGAAAGCTACCAGATCTACCTTCTAGGTTTATTTTACATACCACAATCAACATGGGACCGATTGCTTTACTTACGCTCCGAAGGAAGTTGTGCTACGGATTTTTATCGCTCGAGAAAAATCAATTGATCAAGGTTGAGTTTGAACCCACGAACATCGGTTCCTGTGGAGAAAACTTTACCTAAAGACCACAGAGCTAATTCCACTCTATAAATCTACCAAGTCTGAAACACCGTGCCTTTGCTTTTTTTTTAAGGATGACACTTTTTTCTTTATTCTCTAAATAGATAAAATATTGCTTGGGTGAATAAGTTTATTTTAATTTTCTACTATTTTATAGCAATCTTGACAGTTCTTTAAGGGAAAATCCTGGGCCAGTTGTCGAGAAGCGGGATCAGAAGGGGGTAATTGGTTTTCATCTAGCTCCTTCAGGTGTAAATTTAATAATTTTGTGATTTTAATACAAAAGGACCTAAATTAAATAGTCACGGTCCCAATAAAAGGACTATATATATATATATATAATATTTCAATATTATTAGAAAAAATATGTACTTTACTTGGCTATCAAACTTAACTTGTAAATTAATTAGTATACCGTAAAATTTTAGTTTTAAACCACTTGACATTCTGCATATTAGAATTAGGTATAAACAGTAATTGGTTAGGGAATGCAAGAAATAGGGCAAGGGAGATGCTAGGTCACGTAGGAAATAGGGCAAGGGGGATGCTAGCTCCCGTAGGAAATAAGGTAAGGGAGATGCTAGGTCACGTAGGAAATAGGGCAAGGGGGATGCTAGGTCATGTAGGAAATAGGGCAAGGAAGGTGCTAGGTCACGTAGGAAATATGGCAAGGGATGATGATAGGTCATGTAGGAAATGAGGTAAGGGAGATGCTAGGTCATGTAGGAAATAGGGCAAGGGAGATGCTAGGTCACGTAGGAAATAGGGCAAGGGGGATGCTAGCTCCCGTAGGAAATGAGGTAAGGGAGATGCTAGGTCACGTAGGAAATAGGGCAAGGGAGATGCTAGGTCACGTAGGAATAGGGCAAGGGAGATGCTAGGTCACGTAGGAAATATGGCAAGGGATGATGATAGGTCATGTAGGAAATGAGGTAAGGGAGATGCTAGGTCATGTAGGAAATAGGGCAAGGGAGATGCTAGGTCACGTAGGAATAGGGCAAGGGAGATGCTAGCTCACGTAGGAAATATGGCAAGGGAGATGATAGGTCACGTAGGAAATATGGCAAGGGAGATGATAGGTCATGTAGGAAATATGGCAAGGTAGATGGTAGGTCACGTAGGAAATATGGCAAGGGAGATGCTAGGTTATGTAGGAAATATGGCAAGGGAGATGCTAGGTCACGTAGGAAATAGGGCAAGGGAGGTGCTAGGTCACGTAGGAAATATTGTAAGGTAGACGGTAGGTCATGTAGGAAATAGGGCTAGGGAGATGCTAGGTCACGTAGGAAATATTGCAAGGTAGATGGTAGGTCATGTAGGAAATAGGGCTAGGGAGATGCTAGGTCACGTAGGAAATGAGGTAAGGGAGATGCTAGGTCACGTAGGAAATAGGGCAAGGGAGATGCTAGCTCACGTAGGAAATATTTCAAGGTAGATGGTAGGTCATGTAGGAAATAGGGCAAGGGAGATGCTAGGTCACGTAGGAAATGAGGTAAGGGAGATGCTAGGTCACGTAGGAAATAGGGCAAGGGAGATGCTGGGCCACGGAGAAGATAGAGCAAGGCAGATGCTAGGTCACGTAGGAAATAGGGCAAGGGAGATATAAATCAGTTATTCTTAGCAACATTAAGTTATTGGTTTCAATATTTTTTACTATTATCCATGCAGAAGATATCGCCTCCATCCTGGATCCATCACGGCAGTTCCTTAAGATTTTTCTTCAGAATCACTAATTTCGAACAAGACTTTTTCTAGATTTTTTTTTAACTTCTTAGCAAACGCCACTCTGATTATGAAAAATATTTAAGAATTGTTGATATCACACTGTGTAGAAAATAAATATTAAACGTAACTACCGAATAAATATTAAATTTGTTTTCGCTAACAAGTTTGTTATTATAATTTTTTTTAACTCTTACCTAAGCTCGTGTTTCCCTCCCCCCTCCCACCCTAAAAACTATGGGGAGGGAAATGTAGAATACACGTTCTTTCGTATATTTTTAGAACCATTTCCTATTACTCATCATGGCTATCTGCATTAATTGCAATAATGGGATAGGGATGAAGAAGGTAGAATTTAGGTGAGGTGTACCCATATTTACGTGCATAAAGAGTGTGATAGCATTCAATTTAAAACAAAAAACACTCAGCTGGAACACAAACCCCTCACCTCTCAGTGTGAGGCAGATCAGGCAAGACAATATTTAATCCTGAGTCCTTGTTAGCTCGGTTTTGGGTCTCGTTATATTCCAAACTTTCTGTCAGATTCGATTTTTCTCGTATTTTCTCTGTTCTGACTCACGGAAGGCTTTTCAACGTGCTTTGGTTAAAACAACGTTGAACGTTCATAATAAGCGAAGTAAAAACAAACGGAAGGTTTCCTTTATAGGTTTCTTTCGTTACTAAGCGAGTGGAGTCAAATATTAGCACAGCTCTTCGGCCAAGTCTTTAAGGTACGGAAATTATTTCCAACAAGTGTCCGGGAGCTATTTGTTCTTTGCAATATTACAATACGATGGGCCCTAATACACACATAAATTGAGAATTAACTTTGCGATGGGTTGGTTTGGTCGCGAGGAATTTAAATTAACTCTTAAGAGAATTCACAAAAACATTATGACCACACATGCATTTTTATTATCATTTGTGTTCATTAATCTGCACAAGAAATCGCGCTCTTTGTAAAAAATATTAAGTATATTTTGACTTTAAATTCCAATGATTATTAATTTATCATTACCTAAAATATACTTTGTTTATCTACAAGCTACGCTACAGTGCAAATATGCAAGGTAAACTTGATATATTTTAGAGTAGGCTAAACAAAACGTATGTGTATTAACTTAAGGCTTAAGGCTACCTAACATTAGAAAGGTTAATTTAATATTATGTCCATCACAGACTCCGCCTTAAGTTTTGTGAGATAAGAATTACCTTAAAGACTGGATGAATCCTGGATGACTCAGTGGTGAAGTATTGGCAACGCAAAGTCAAGAGTCCTTGGTCCAATTCCCGTACCCAAGTGCTATTTCTCAAATTTACGAATATGTTGTAATTTCTAATGGAATTAAAGATAAAGCCAAAATATAGTTAAAATGAACAGTGACTAGTGTATTAGTTACAAGACCGCTGCGTCTGACATTGTTTAACTACGAAAGGTGTCGCGAACTAAGAAATAAGGTTAATACAATATTTGGTGTAGAAAAAAAAAAGTTGAAACCTGCATCAGTCTTGTCTGTTCTTTCTGAGGACGAAGAGGCTGTGCTTCGAATCCCTACTGGGTGTAACCATGGTGTTTTTACCTAGATGACTTCCCACTTTTTCTTCTGCGAAAATTAGGGTATCTTTCTTATAAATCTATCTTTATCATTCCAAACCCCATTAGATTAATTAAATGCGTAGACGGTTAGTAAGATACAATGTAAAAGAAAGATCTAATGGTGGAGATGGGTGGATACAAAACTAAGATACTTGTAACGAAAGAAATCTCATTTTTTTTTGGAGGTGGTCACTTTTTATCCCGAATCTTGAGCAATCCCCTCAAAAGCTTTCATATAAAAGTGTCGACAAAATCAATTTACGTATGGAGCTACTAAACTAGCTCAGAAATTTGGTATCGCCGATCTTCTCGAAGGATAAAAGTAGAGGGTAAAAGGACAAAAATAGCTTCAAAGTTATAGGAACTTTCTTTATAAAAATGGAATCTCGCAATTTTATACGGATACCATTTTCATTGTGGGCTTCAAATGATTTTGCAATTGCAGTTTTGGAAACGATATCGTTTATTTTTACTTAGGGGTAAATGAATATATCTACATTTTCTCCTCGTAAGATATCCCTTGAATAAAAACAAATAAAAGCTGCCAACACAGCTTTAGAATATAGATATTTTTATACACCTAAAAGCCAAAACTGAATTCAAGTTTATTTCATCATTCTACTCAGCTTATTTGGATCTAACAATCATTTTATTTAATATTTTCTAAAACAAAGTATTTAAGATTTACAAGTGTCATTAATCAACAAAGAATAACAAATTTTATTAAATTAATTATGTTTCAGATATTTAAATTGATTGTAACTTTGATACAACTTTTATGGATAGTGTAACCAATATTTGATTTTTAAATGTTTATCTCATTATAAAATTTGACTCTTGGCCATAGAGTTAATTGAGATTATCCGAGTAAATACGAATAACTTTCTTCCTTAAGAATAAACTTGGTTCAATTATATTTAATAAAAACTTTGAATTACTAAAATAAAAATTGCATTCAAAAATTAGCATCCATCTTCTGTCGGTGGACTTTACTACGAGTTCTACTGCGGGTAAGACCCCTAACCCTGTTCCTCAAAATACATGTATGACGTTTCATATGGCCCTATCAGAGACTTTAAAAGTATCAGGTATTAGCTCTCAAATCCTAGTAAAAGCAATTTCTGGCACTTAAACAAAATAGCAATATTTAAAATTGTTTTTTTTTCATCCTGATCATTATTTATTTTTCAATTTTACTTTAGTATCGGCTAGATGTAAGTATTCTTAACATGAGCTTTGTGTTATAGTGATCTTGTGCAAACTAAGCATGGCCAATTTTTTCAATATTGTTTTAATTTTTCATAGTATATTTTTCTAGTGTTATTTTTATTTTTGTAAACTAAGTTATAGTATGGTATACAAACAACATGTTTTTGTTTGATATTGGTTCTATGTATAAAAAAAAAGTTTGAAAAATAAATGTTGAGGAGTCGCTAATTTAAAGGTTATGATTAAAATTTAAAAATTAGAATAAAAAAACCAGGAATCCTGACATATCGTTTATCTATCTATATATACACACACATATACATATATGTATACACACACACACACACTCACACACATGGGTGGTAAGAACAACAGAAGCTTTTGGTTACAGCAAAATCTACTCACATACAACAGGATCTGTTTGTGACAAGTAAATATTTCTCCTTCAATCTCTGCCCGTTAGAACCAGGCTTCTTGAAAAGGTAATAAAGTAGAAATATTGGGCGCGAAAGATATCGAGTTTTCAAGGCGGTTGGAAATCGCTGCCGGCGCTTCGCGGAATTCAATATTTTATACAGATACGATTGAACTTTCTTGATGGTGGCTGTCTCAAAGGAGTGAGATAAATAATACTTACAAAGGTTACGTTTTCTGATAAATATTTTATTTATTAATTTAGTATTTTAGTACTCAGTTCGATATTTTTGTTTGGAGGATGAGATGTTGATTGGGCGCGTCTTCATTTTCCAGTGGTAAAAGAACAATCTGGAATTGAGGAAAAAAACTAACAAAGAACCAATTAATATTGAGGTTGATAAATTAGCAGCTGTAGAATGTGTGAGATTTAAAATGTCTATGAAGTTAAATTACGACATATGCGTAGAGTACATAGGATATTGAGTTAAATAAATAGCAATGGCCGTGGCTACTTTTAGCAAGGAGATGATTCTATTGACTAACAAACTGGATCGGTAGACGAAGAATAAACTGGTGAGGTGTTACAAATGGCGCTAAGACATGGAGAGCGTGTTGGTTGCTGCCTTTCGAAAGACTTAGGCGTTTGCGCCCACCGAAAATAAATCGTAAGTGTTCGTGCCCATCGGCGAGTCAAAGCCTTGATACTAGCAACTCGAGGTCATTAAGAGGACGTGTATGACGTTAATTTTTTGATCGGTACTATTTCAAAACTACTAGTATGAAGGAATGTTGGTATGCTAGATTAGGTTAGGTTAGGTTAGTCATTGGCCTGATATTTCTTCTGCTGAGGGAAAAATTAAACAAAAATTAAATGTTTTTAAAGGAAATAATATAAACAAGTTTTATAAATACAAACATTTGTCTACCTTAGAACAATAAGAAGGATTTGAATATACAGTGAACACACATGGGCGCAACCAACACGTAGCCAAGACACAGACCCTAAGACAAAAGGGAGAGTAAATATTTAGAGATCTTTAATATGTTGTGCTGAAATATAATAGAGAGGCTAAAGTGGAAATATCGTGTGGTTAATTAGGAAATTCTAAGTAGAGTCAATGTAAAGTAGAACCATTCAGCAGGTAATTCTACGATGAAAGCTCATCTGGTTGAGCCACATGATTAGAATAAAGTGGCATAGAAATAAAATTAGAAGGGAGAAAACGGACCACGAAGACCGCAAATGCGACTAGAGAATGACTCCAAACAAGGAAAGAGAAGATGAAGTTTAAGGATGTTTAAAAAAAAAAGTAAGTTACTGATAGGACAAGCTAGAGGGTTCTATTTGAACAAATTAATGGACATGTCGAAAGACAGAACGCCTGGTTTTAGATTCATTTTTATCGAAAAGAATAGATTACCAAATAAATACCTTCCTTATTGTTAATGAAACCTAAATAAATAAGTTTATTTTTACATTCTTGTGACCATTAGCATAAAGGAATTGTTGTTAAAAAATCAATATTTTGATGGATTTCGACGTTTCTTGTATGACCCCTTAGACCCTAAACCTTGGTTTTCCCAATGCTCTCTGTTTGTCTGTCTCCCCATAGGTCTGGAGCCGTTTTACCGATCGGACCAAAACCTAATAGGTGTCTAGGGTTTTCATAAGATTCCACAGAGGGATTTGAGGAATTATCAATCTGCCCTTAAACTTAAGGGTAGTTTGAAGATGAAATTTACAATATTATTCAGTAATAAAACTGAATCTAATAAGAATCAAATAGCCGAAGCTATTATTTATGCTTTTGATTGAGGAATTCACCATCAAGATTTTATTTTGAAAATTGAAAAATGACACCTAGACACAGGAATCGAAACCAGGATCTTAGCTTTAGTACGCCAATGCTCTACCACTGAGCTATCCAGGAATCGTCCCATGCCCGCGGTCATTCTTCACTCATGTTTTAAGGCAGAGTCTATGATGGACGTGCGGAAATCATCGGTTACTAATGTGTGATATTTTTATTAAGATCACGAGATGCAATACCTTACAATTATAATTGTACAAGTGGCAGCATGAAGCCAACTCCGAGTCGAAGGTGGTTGCGTTATCTGATAGCTCGTGATCTTAATAAAAAATCACACATTAGTAGCCGATGATTTCCGCACGTCCATCATAGACTCTGCCTTAAAACATAATTGAAGAATGAACATGGGCACGGGACAATTCCTGGATAGCTCAGTGGTAGAGCATTGGCGTACTAAGCCAAAAGTCCCGGTTTCGATTCCCGTGTCCAGGTGTCATTTTTCAATTTTCAGAATATGAACCTAATAAGTCATAAATTTTATATTTTAGAAATAGTAGGGGCTTATGTGTTTTATTTTCATTTCTTTGAATGGCTTTGTTTATCAGCGATGCCGCATTATTTTCAGTATTGTTCCCCACTCAACATTGTTGGGAACACAAAATGGCTGCTCAATTTTTGTTTTCCCTAAAACTCACGATGCTACTTTTAATATCATTTTATGTGTCTTGCACTTACTACGAACGGAGGGTATTATTTACTTTATATGATTTTTCGACCTGATACAATTTGAAATTTTTGTGTGTGTTGTTTTTTTTCCCTCGAAACTCTTTGAAAGAATATTATAGCCATCATTTGGAGCGAAAATGACCTTTTCTATTGACTATCTTGTTAGCGTCGAGTGGTAAGTATCCGATAAAGATAAAATATATTCTATATTTTATTGGTGATTGGTAGCAAATGCGACCAATAAAAACGGGGAAATATTTTTTTCTTGCGTAATATTTTTTTGCTGATACGAGTAGGTTAATATTTTCAAGTAAAGTCCTCTTCTTCTTATCGATATTATTGAAAAATATGATCTATCCTCCAATCAATTACCAAGTCATAGAAGTAAACGTTCTATTTAAAATGTTTGATTGTGAGATAGACTTTTAAAATTAATATAATGGGTGTCTAAAATTTATCTTTACAGCTTTTATCCAATATCATAACCTAGATACTTTGCGAATCATTAATGGTACACATTGTTTGTAGCTTCGTTACATTATTAAAAAATAAATTTGACTTTTGTATCTTCGTGTATTTTATTGGTAACTATACATGGTGTTTGGAAACTCAACGCCCAAACTGCACATATAGTTTGTTTGAATCAAAAGTAATACAAAATCCCTATTACACTTACATCCGGAAAACTATGCTGATACCATTAAATTGTGTCCAAAGTTTCCGCGTACAGCATCGGGAGAGCAAAGCTGTGCAAGCATGCGTGTACAAAATGTTGTATAGGAGTTAGGCCCGTGGCACTGCACAAGTAATAATGGTAAGCACTTTCTGTGATGTATGTATGATCTTTAATAAAACCCTCAGAGCGTATTTACATCTCTATATGGACTGGTGTGTTGTTTACTATTAATTGTGGTATTTTCTGCTGCCGTGCTCCAAGATGTCGAGGTGTATAGTGCCGTGCGCTAATAATACAAAATCCCGATACACTTTCCCGGATGAAAGTGTATCGGGATTTTGTATTATTTTTATTTTAAACAAATTATATGTGCAGTTTGGGCGTTGATTTTCAGAACATTATGTATGTGTGTTAGTCGATTATAGGATGTCCACTAATCGGTAAAACCAGGATACCTAGAATTATTCTTAAAATAATTGTATTAGGTAAAAAAAAAACGGGGAAAATTCTTGGATTTTTCGGTCCTTAGGGAATTTAAATTTGAAGACCACTCTAAATAGCTTCTAAATACATCCAGCTTTAAAAAAAAATCCAAGCTAGAACCATTTAAAATGTCTTTAAGAGGCATCAATCTAATTTTCAAATAATTTTCATACTAAAAACCTTCTGAATGGTCTCCAAATTTCCAAAATTGTATTTGGTTAGGCATGTAAGGGTTCTAACTGTGACATCTCTTGGTAAAGTTTCCCAAGGAGATAACAAGGAAATTGTGGGTGACCTGGTGGTCTAGGGGTAAGGTGTCAGACTTCTGTGCTGGCGGCCGGGGTTCAATCATCGGTGTCGGCACAGATTTATCTGATTACCAAACCCTTCCTTCACCTCTGACAAGACATCTTGTGATATGTGGGGAATGCCAGGCCTCCACCGTGGTTTGGATTCCACGTTAAACTGTAGGTCCTCCATTTCATCTCACAATCACTCTACCATAACACATTAGCGTAAGTGCGTATAACCAGAACGGGTAGTAAGACGCGGTGCTAATAATAATAATAATAAGGAACTTTTTTTTAAATCACCTGGACATAATTTAAAGTCTTTCAAAACATAATTGAGTCTATAGGGTTACTGTACGGATTAAACAGGGTCATACACATCCTTAGGAGGACGTCTTGAAGGTAAGGTTGAGGTAAAGAGGAGCTTAGGAAGGGGGAGGAATCAAATATTGGATGACTTGAAGGAAAGAAGAACATTCTTAGAGCGCTAGTCGTGTTGAGCTCGACTGCTGGGGACGGGGAGATCGAGGTTCAAATCTCGGTCGGGTGAACTGGGGGTGGTTTTTCCTAAATGGTTTTCCACTCTTCCTCAACGCAAATGCGGGTTCATTTCCTCTAACTCAACCTTTCCAATTCCCTATCCTTTAGCGTAATTAGAAATTAAAACGTATAACCCGAATGGGTAGTAAGACGCGGTGCTAAATAATAATAATAATCATTCTTAGAGCTGAAGGAGGAGGCAGGTGAACGGCGTATTGGCGGTCTAAGTTCAATGACAAAAGGAATGGACCTGTCGTAAGATAGAACAAATAACAATAGTGTAATATTACAATTATACTCGTATATTCGCTAATGAATTGGGTAGAAATAGTTATTGATAAAACTTGATCGGCTACTAAAATTTGGCGAGTATTTCAACACAAATTTTGCAAAATATCTTCATTCAGAATCATTTGTTCAAAGTCTCACAACCGAAGGGAAAGCTATAAAAATATTTTGTGCCAGGAAAACCGGTAATGATGATGGTTTTTATTCTAGAGTTTGAGTGGGCACCCTGATCACATGTTCAGGCTTAAACCTTGTTAAACAATTAACTTCAGACGTGTTGGAATTAATGTTTCCGAGCTCAAGCGTGAAAAACATTTTCAATCTAAACACTGTCCACAAAAGCCTTCAAAACACAACTTCCAAATTGTCATAATCCTATATGATGGTGTTGGCAGTTACAGCAGAAACTTTGAAAGTTATTTCTTCAACATGATTCAAGCATAAACACATTAGTTTTAATTCAAACACCGGCCGCGAAAGCGTTCAAAACACATTTGATTTTTAAAAAAAATAATGTTATTTTGAGCCATTTAGTTAGAGGAAACATAAAATTTGACTACTTTAAAATTAATTTAAATTATTATTAGAATAAATTTAGATTTAAGTTGATGGTAATAAACATTTTTAATAAATTAAACTAAATGTTGGCATTTAAACTTATGATTTCTGTGCCAATATTGCTAAGGTTGATATTGCGATATAAATTCTCCCCGTTCGGTTGAAGACCTTTTTGGAAATATTATAGCTATTTTGTATTTAACAATCGCGAAATTAAATACTCAAAGGTTATATGATATATTATCATAATTTCGTTTTGAGAACTCATATTGATAAAATAATGTACACAGTAAACAGGTAGTTGGATACGTGACGTGAAAAAGAAACAGCTCGTTTGGTTGATTTGGTAAAGCTAACTAAATATTTCTACTTACCATTAGATTATGTGGTTTTAGGCCCCGCTTTGCGGCACCGTTCGAGTGAGTGTCTTTCTAAAAATAAAAAATAAAATTAATATATACATGTACTTTCGTTATGTTTAAACATAAAACCTAAATACTTTTGAGTTAATATTTGTTTAAACAAAATATAAAAACTACACTAGACTAAGAGGTCACCTAACTCCAGGGATATTGAGTGGGCGATACTTAAAAGTAATAACAACTTGGAACCCCGCTTCGGTGGCCGCATCGTCTAAGCAATAGACTGGACTACCTATGATGGANTAATGGTTGTTGACTCACCCTTCACTATTCCTCTAACTCTAACTAATGCGGGTGCACTTATATAAAGTACTGTATCGCCGCTTCTCCTATTAAATAGAAGAAGTGATGAATACTTTTACAGACATAATTAAAGAAGGACGAGAAGGATTAAGCATAAGATAAATCTACAATTTTAACAAAACAATTTATTTAGATTTAAAGTAGATCAAAGGTATTACAATAGGTTAGAAGAGATCTCATACAAAACGTTCCATTGTTTATAGAAGGGAATAGAATCCGTTAGTTAAATTAAATTAAATTAAGGTTGCTCGAACTGGGAGCATCAGGGTAAAAAGCACCTATGATTGACCTGTAACCATGGCAAGAAATTTGAATGTGAATATAAGAAAAGATGTAACTCTTCAAACTAGAACAAATTCACATCCTTCAACGAAGGAGCGTCTGCCTCATAAAACTGGCAATTTAAATTAGAAATAATGGACTGAAGAGGTTCGATACATAACTCTACTCCTGCTTGATGGCTGTTGGACTTTTATCTGTAAAGCCTATAAAATAATAATAGTTGACAATATGTAACTCTAGAAAGTCCTAGTTTAAGGAGTTACAAGCTTGGTAGTTAAAAGAGCTAGCTATCACGAGCTAACTCCATAGTGAGTACCGAAACACAAATATTAACCTCCTAGAAGAGGAACTATCAGTTTACAAATAGTAAATGGCTCTACCAGGGATCTAGGCGGTTAATATACTATGACCGGTCTATTCCTTATTAGTATTGCCATTTATATTCAATAGTATATTTCTACTTCCACCCAATCTAGGGCACACTATAATTAGTGCAAACAATAAACATGTTAATTAATACAGACTGCATCTGAAGGGAGCCGGAGACAATACACTATACCCAGCGAGCCACACCATGGACTAGTAGCGCTCCCACAGGTTGCGTACCGTAAAAGGTACACTATTAGAAATATTAGGGACTGGTATCAGTCACAGACCTAATTAGGTTTTAAACGATACGGGATTTTTTTTTGTATTATCATGCCGCGTGATTGGGTGCCAATTATGGGGATACGCGTCTGCGATGGGCACCTATTATACTATTATTATTATTATTATTAGCACCGCGTCTTACTACCCGTTCGGTTTGTACGCACTTACACTAATGTGAAATGGTAGGGTGGTTGTGAGATGAAATGGAGGACCTACAGTTTAACGTGGAATCCGAACCACGGTGTAGGCCTGGCATTCCCCACATTCACAAGATGTCTTGTCAGAGGTGAAGGAAGGGTTTGGTAATCAGATAAATCTTTGCCAGGACCTAGAATTGAACCCTGGCCGCTAGCACAGAAGTCTGACACCTTACCCCTAGACCGCCAGGTCACCCGCACCTTTTATAAAGATATGGATTTATATTGTGATGTTTGCCCCGTGATCGGGCACTATTTATGGCGTTCTCGGAATAATAACTCCGTGATTGGGCGGCAATTAAAATTATGTTCTTGGTATTTTATGAGATAATTGGTAATTATAGCCCCGTGATCGAGCGCCAATTAAAATTGATATTGGATATTTGATGAGATAATTGGTATTTATAGCACCGTGATCGAGCGCCAATTATAGTGATTTTTCTTACACTTATGAAATAAGTTAAAACCTGTTAATTTGCACACGATTTATTTAGATCTTTGCACCCTTGGTGCTTAAGATTTGATGGCACTGATAATTACTCTCTTTGATATATTACAGAGTTCTCAATTTAGTTACAAAGTTCTTGTCTATTGCTGTCCACTGTAGTGGATTCATACGCACAAGCGGCTCATATATGACCTACCCCTTGTCTCTACTGTCAAAACCAACTAATATAGTCCTGGATACAGGTGTTGTGAAGACTAGCTTCCTATTGGGTAGAGGGAGCTAGCGTCATTTGCTTTTTTGGTAAACACTGCGAAGTTGATTTTTGAAAGAAAATGGTGTAATATATTGACATTAGTTTTGAAAAGAGCGTGATTCTCCATGGATGAAGTCTTAAAAAGATTTTTTACATACAGTTTATTGAATAAAAATATCTTCATCCATGACTTTTTAAATATATGAGAGGGGTCCAAAACAGTATCATTACAGGTTATTGAGCAACCCGTTAGATAACCTGATTTCCACCATTATGTGTTCCTAAGTATTAAGTTAGCCGAAGCATGGTCTTACAGCTTAGGGTGACAAAACATTTCCCTAGTATTTAACACTACGTCATGGACATAGAAAACGAAGTTAGAAACACTGACATACAAAACAAGTTTCACATCCATATAGAACAACCGATAAAACTATTGTTTTGTAGGTGATCTGGCGGTCTAGGGGTAAGGTGTTAGACTTTTGTGCTGCGGGTTCGGGGTTCAATCCTTAGTCTCGGCATAGATTTATCTGATAGCCAAACCCTTCCTTAACCTCTGATAAGATGTGTATTAATCACAACTTGTGAATGTGGGGAATGCCAGGCCTCCACCGTGGTTCGGATTCCACGTTAAACTGAAGGTCCCCCCTTTCATCTCACAATCACCCTACCATTACACATTAGTGTAAGTGCATATAGCCTGGACGGGTAATAAGAAGTGATGCTAATAATGATAATACTATTAATTATAGTATTGTTTTGTATATTTTGAGTTTTACATTACTTGAAAGTATGTGAGATGCCAACAACTTACTGACCGAATAATAGCATGCATCTCGACTGTATTCAGTTCCTAGTTTCCTTTTTACTTATATATGTATATATATAAGTATCAATGATTCATGTGTGAGTGAGCCTCATTTCAGAGATAATGAATGGAACCACGAAGAACGAAACCATTAGACCCGAAAGGAAAGGTTGCATCAACATACATTCACATTTAACCACTAATATCCTAAGATAATTATTGATATATTGTATTTAAATTCATTTGAATGTTTAAGCTTTTTTATAACTTCATGATTTAAAAAAACTCCACGGCATCAGCCCGCAAACGAGCCATACCGTCAGAGGGTCTGCCGTATGTTGGCGAAGATAGTGGAAATATTTACGGATAGAGTATGCCATGTAGACAGTACAATGAACCCTCCAGCCGTTAATCTCAGTTTTCTAGGCGGGATTCACTTCTATTATCAAATAGCTCCTTATTTTTCCTCACGAGGCTTGAGTTTGACCTCGTTAGAGAATAACTGCTTCACAGAAAAATCTGTATTAGCCGAGGATAAAACGCGGGATCTCTGAATTTATAACCAGGAACTCTGACCACTAGACCACAGAGGCGGTCAGAGATCCTGCAAACGGTAATAAGTCAAGTTTCTAATAAACAAAAGATTGTCACTAAGACAAAACTACTTACAAACATTAAACGGGAACTAGTCCATTTTTTTACTGAATTTTTTACCCTTAAGACTCTCACAACAGAGAAGTTGATTAAAATAACAAACATTTTCTAATATGTGCCCTACAACTTTGAAGGCGGACTAATTCATACCGCCTCTTTTATAAAGTCTCTCATTCGTTATCCACCTTTGTGGTTTTCTTTGGCCATAGCTTTGAGAAAAGTAATACTCCATGCTCTTTTTTAATGCACTCTTTCACTAATGAAGCGCACTTTGTGAGGACTTGAAACTTTGTCTGGGGGAGCCCCTTTCCCCTTTATAACTCCGTGCCCTCCACCATCTACCTACAATTCTCTAACTCACGGACAGGGGTGAACAAAGTAAGGAGACTTCCGCAGTATAAAACGAAGTTCATGACAAACAGATTTTATAAATACAGAATAACTGGCTTTAGTCGAAAGTAGATAAAATAAGCGTATAACCCGAACTGGTAGTAAGACGTAGTGTTAAATATTAATATTAATTAGATAAAATACGTACCGTATAGTTATATAAAAAAAATTAGCAACATTTATAAACTATGTATTTTATTCTAAGTATTTGACGTTCTCTTTCTGAATTGACTGATTATATAAGCACATGACTTATAAACTAACTTAAATTTATAACTGACCCATTGCTTATCTCCCGGCCGTCAATTCTTAACTGTTAAAGGGAAAACCCGCATTTAATGTATGAAATATTTTTGGTCCATGCCGGGAATTGAACCCAGGATCCTTATCTCAGTATATCGACACACTACCGACTGAGCTAAGCTGTCTGACTACATGTTAATACTACAACATTTCTAATAAATATAAAGTGTGTGGTATTATTGTATGTGTTGTGTATATTATTCTCGTCCTCTTTAATCTAGTTTGGATTTCTTAATTTATTTCATTTAAATAATTATGTACATAAATGCACGGTTATATGAGGAGATAATGTTTTCAATATTTAATTTTTTAGCATGCATACTTACCTATTATATTATTATTATTAGCGCCGCGTCTTACTACCCGTTCGGGTTATGCGCACTTACGCTAATGTGTAATGGTAGGGTGATTGTGAGATGAAATGGAGGACCTACAGTTTAACGTGGAATCCGAACCACGGTGGAAGCCTGGTATTCCTCACATTCACAAGATGTCTTGTCAGAGGTGAAGGAAGGGTTTGGTAATCAGATAAATTTTTGCCGGGACCGAGGGTTGAACCCCGGCCGCCAGCATAGAAGTCTGAAACCTTACCCCTAGACCGCCAGGTCACCTATATAACTTGAACAACCAGTAAGACGCGGTGATAAAAAATAAAATACACTTTAAAGCAAGTAAGTTCACATTTTTTATAGTATTATTGTGTGTGTGGTTGGTCAATTGTTCGGTGTGGGAGAAGAGATGGTTTATTGGCACAATATTTTCAAGTCACTTTTGATACTTATAAAATAACAATATAGTAAAATGTTATCAACGCTATAAAAAATTGTATTTTTAAAAATGCCCTTTTTATGAAGATTGTATCGTATTTATAATATTTATCAAAAGATACAGCTGCATATTTCATAACTTGACCTGTGAATATACGTCAAAAGTAGATCCTAATAACAATCCTAGCTGCCTGATAAGGCTCTTCTTATGGATTCTACATCATAACTTCTTGATTACAGTAAACACACATAAATTGTTGCTGAACTAAATGATATTGCGTGTCTAACGAATCACGAGTGAAACCATCAGCACAGTGTTCGTGTCAACATGTAAACTTGTCTAAGCATGTATATCTCTCTGGGCTAATTAACTCTAATTTAATTCAAGAGAGCGCTACCTACGTTTCTGTATCCACAGAGGTTTGGAGAGAGTTGGGGGTGGAAATTCCACAGTAATTGTTTTGTTCATTTACTTGGAACACACGGAAAATAGACAGTTGGGAAATTATTATGATCAATTCTGTTTGCCTTTTGTCTGTATATTAGTATGTTTACAGAGAGAGTATTTCAATATAGTTTATTAAATAACTTATCTTAAGTTGGTATGGTGAGGAAGGCGAGTTAAAGTCAGTATTTTTCCAGTTTTTATGACATATATTTCATCCAAAATAAATAAATAAATAAATTAGGGGATAAGTATGTAGGTATAGGGGTATGTATGCATGTATGTATGTTTTTACATGTGTGTTTATTTATTTGTATTAACCCTCTTCGGTGGCCGATTGTTTTAAGTCCAAGGCGTCACTCTCCTAATAGACTAGAGGGAGACATCGGGGTTGTAATCCTTGTCGAGTGTATTGAGGGTGGTTTTTCCTTAATAATTTGTCATTCTCCCGCCACACAAATGTGGGCACACACAATCTCAATTAAACCTTACTCATCTTTAAACATTAGCTTAACTAGTACGAATGAGTAGAAAAACGGGATGGATTTTATTTTTTAACTATACATCTAAATACTATCAACATATTTAATAGTGACCGAAATCTTTCCTGCCTTTAATAACCACCTTAAAACCTAATCCACCTAGTTTAGTATCCATCCCTAACTCTAACCTCAGATGGAAATTACATTTTTTTAATTCTCTCTATTATTTAAAACCCATAAAATACACACACATAAAAGAAAACATGTTGTTAAGAGTTCAACCTCGTGTTTATCAAGAAAGAGTCGAGAAGAAAACATCGCCGGTGGCAGACAAGTACAGAACCTGCTTGTAGGGTTAAAAATATTCCCACCTGCGTGATATCCGGTTCGACGGACATTGTGGAGGTTTTTCTTCTCAAAACAAAGAATTATGATGAACCATAGAATGACTTCCCACACAACTTCATAAAGAAAGCGTAGCTGTAA
Organism: Timema shepardi; assembly: GCA_902151425.1. Classification (NCBI taxonomy): domain Eukaryota; kingdom Metazoa; phylum Arthropoda; class Insecta; order Phasmatodea; family Timematidae; genus Timema; species Timema shepardi. Next base: position 20,291 of record CABFVX010001814.1, on the reverse strand, counting down.
ATAAACAAAAACAAAAAAATCGTTTCACGTTTTGAATGCTTCAGGACATGTTATATAAAATTGGCACGTGAAATAATTGTTTTTAGAATGTACACTAAATCGACAACACTTTGTTTGCCTCTGACCCGGTGGCACTGGGGTTTTAATCCCGGTTGTGTGACCTGAAAAGTTTTTGCTGTCAACTGTGAGCTCTAATTCTTTCATTAAGCAAATTTCTGTGATAAAATATTTTATTTTATCTCATAAAAGCATAGGTCACTATTTTTGCTATGTTTACACCTCGCCATGTTTTACTACCCGTCCAGGCTATACGCTTTTTAATCAAGCTAACATCCGCATCGGTGGTCGCATGGCTTATATCACGTCACTCACATATTATGCTGGATTTCTGGTGATGGGGATATAGTAGTTATTCAGCTTTCTCTCACCCCCTCCATGAAAATGCAGCTACCTTTCAGATCAATTATATCTTCCTCACTCTACCCCATTAGAGCAAATATGCTGACAACCTAAATCGGCAATAAGGCGCGGTGAAAGAAAAAAGTTTTCGTTGAATAGGTAGGAATGAAATATACTTACATAAGTGTGGGTGGAGATTGGGGAACAATTGAAAAAAAAAAATTCTCATTAAGCCTAGCTGGGCTTATAACTACAACATCCCCACCATAACAAGTCCAGAATAGACTATTCAACCACATACACGGGTAAGTCATTATCAACTCTCTTATATCACTGCGTCTTTCTACCTGTTCAGGTAGGGATGGAGGAGGAAGCATTTTATAGATAGTTTACCCGCACTTGTGTAGGAGAGTGGGAAACCATTTGTTAGTAAAAATCACCTTCATTAGACCCGACCGGGATTTGAACCATGTTCTCCCCGTCATTAGTAGGCCTGTCCAACACGAGAGTGACGCCCTAGACCATTCGGCGGTTGAAGCGAGTATCAACCTTCTTAAATGTCTTAAGAAATTCTGATAACTTTATTTCAAATTCAACTTGTAATATTTAGTGTGTTAATACAATTAAAACCCCTGCGAAGTGGGGGACAAAAGATCGATACGATTGTTGCTGCCCAGTGCCTTAGTTCACTCGGTGACGTGCCTGTGTACTGAGTTCGAGTCTTGAAATGGCGGGAAAAAATGGGAAAATCGGGCTTCTTTCTTCACAGTGATGAATTAATGGCATGGTGAATAAGTGTTATGTCTGTTCTAAAATTTAAGTTATTCTGTAATTTGTGTAGTGACGCAATAAGCCAGTTCAGAATAGGCGAGTCGAGATGAGATAAATAGTAATGTGATTATAGTTTATTATATTTACAATTTTTGTATAGCAAATAACTTTTCTTTTCTTGTCAAATAAAATATTACTTTAGTAGATGAGTTTATTTTAATTAGTATAGCAATCTCAACAATTCTTGAATATTATTTTGTCAACAACATCGTGGAATGTAAACAAACATTTTTTTTTTAAAGGAGAGAGAAAGTTTTGTTCAAATTCAACCATGCCCATGATAATAATTATTTATCTACATTTGATATCCTCTGTGTGTAAATAAGTTCACCAAAAGTATCTACAGAATCAATTTTGTACTTTTTTTTTTTGCCAAAATAAAATGTATTTTTTTCATGAAAACTACAAAAATAAATGTGTGTGCTCTAGTTTGCTTACACCCAACCTTAATTATCGCAATGATAAGGATAGAAGTGCTTAATGACGTTTCCTACTCGGTGAGCTAGGAGCTATTTTTCAAAGCGGATTGTATCTTAACTCGACACACTAAGCCCAAACGTACAATCCCACTCTAAAACGCCAATGTAAGGAATAGAAAGAGAGGGAAGAAAATGATTATAGCTCATTTTGCGATGCCTCTTGTCTATGTGATAATACTTCCCCTTTTCCTCTCACGTGTATACACACACAATGTGAATAGAAATTAATTGAATTTCAAAACTATCTTTTTTCTTGTTTCCTATTCTAGATATATTTCAAGGATTTTAAAAATGGTCACCCTGACAGGAAGATTCCTTACGTATGAATATACCAAATATCCCGAGATTTAAAAAAAATACAAAAAAACTACTTCAAGATAAAAAAAATAATGTTGTGACAAGGTAAGACCATTATTAGAATTATTTAAGAAAATATTATTTTTGTTTCAGTGTTTTTTCCTTAAAGCTCGGCGAATAGGATGTAAATACATTAAGATGATAAATAGTATAAATATTTACAAAACCTTAAATAAAAGTAAACGAGTTGTGTGTTTGCTGGAATGCACACATTAAAAACTTGGTATATCCCTATGCATGTATGAACTTGTAACTATAATTTAAAATTATCTACATCGAAAAGTCCAAAATTCCACCTATTTCTGTTAATCATTAAGACCTAGAGGCCCGGGAGACGAAAAAGTGACTGGTATAGGATCGTAGACTGGATCATTTGTGAATCTAATTATGAATTTTAATAGGGTGAGGGGGTTGTCACAACATATTGTATTGCCATTTGTATTGTACTCCTCTCTGTTTGTTCTCCTACAGCCAGAAAGCTCCATCCAGCAGCCCGTTTGGTATCTGTGCAATGATGAATTCCTGCTCAATTATTCAAGTACCATAAACACAGCCTAAGATGACCTGTCGGAATGTTTTCCCTCGTTGGTCTCACCCATGTCCAACCCTGGACTCCTATATCCGTCGCGCTCTCACGGAGGCACATATCGTCTGACACGCAAGCGAGCCTTCCACTCGCCCAATTCCCTACCCTGGTCGAGTTCCTCTCTCCCCACACTTTTAATTTCCATCACGACGCCACTGAGGTAGAGGGTGGAAGGGACGGACGGCCGACCAATAATTGAGTTGGTTGTCGACCTCTATAGCTCTCCATGGCGGGTAAAATGACTCCATTCGGATGGAAATGAGCCTCTCTCTACTAGTTTTTACCACTCTACTTTATGTTCTGCGGATATCTGCAACGCCACGTCTCTCTTTCTCTCTGTTCTCTCTGGACATAGATGAAAGGTTCACGGCCATAATACTAGACGTTAGTTCCACATATCACCGCAGACAGTTCTGTACTAATGGGGTTCTCACAAGGTTCACTTAATATGTCAGATAAGGTCCGTCTACATGGCTAGTTCTTAACCTTTACCCCCTTCCACAGAGAGAACCATAATTTCTTAGAAATGCATGTGTCCGAGCACTCGATCTTTGATCTTTGATATATTTGGGGGATTTTAAAGATAAATATCACTATTTTTCAATGGCTAAGACATTTTTGTTGGGAAAAGATGTAGAAAGCCTAATAGATTCAACACCAAGTTTGTTTTTAGTTCACTGCACCCCGACACCCTTGTAGGATGTCCAGATATATATCAGAAATGGGGTAGGGAACAAGAGGTTTGAAATTATAGCAAATGTATCCACTTTTACATGTAGATAATTGAAACAATTAAATAAAAACTCACCTCTAGTTAATCCTACTGGAATTTCAACGAAACTCTTTATTCTTGCTTCATCCGGATGAAATTTCAACCAAAGTTCTCATCCTTTGTTCATCCGATTGGAATTTCAACCAAAATTCTCACCCTTAGTTCATCCGGATGAAATTTCAACCAAAGTTCTCACCTTTAGTTCATCATGACTGTCATTTCAACAAAAGTTCTCACCCTTAGTTCATCCGGATGAAATTTCAACCAAAGTTCTCACCTTTAGTTCATCAGACTGTAATTTCAACACTGGTAAAACATTATGTTGATAGAGTGACGTCATAGACCGTGTGACCACCAATAGGGGTGAGCCTGTTTAATCCTGTATACAGATATATTTTATGATGGTTGATTAATTCTTATTAAGGGCTTATACTGGATGTTTTGGGATGACATTTGACACTTTAAATTATATTTATGTCGTAAAACATTTATTTTATAGGAAAGACAACTGAGAAATAATCGATAACTGGCCACTTAAGTCCACGTTAACTAATTTTAAGGCATTCAATTAAGAATTAAGGTGGCATGGAAAGGAGTGAAAGCTAAGCTTACTATTTTGGTATATTTCTGAAAGAAAAATAGTTTTTGTAAAAATTAAATAAAACATCGTTTCCGTAAATACATTTAGCTTAAAATGCTGCACATAGAAGTCTCAAAAGTTATTTAATATCTTCACGAACATAGCGGCACTAGATAAGAAACTTTTTAAATTAAGATAAAAAGTTGTCATAAAATTATAGGATACCCTTGACAGATATTCAACAACTGTTGATATCATCATGAGAATAAAATTATTATTATTATTTAGCACCGCGTCTTACTACCCGTCATATTATACGCTTAAGTACTAATTACGCTGATGGATTAGGAATTGGGAAGGTTGGATTTAGAGGAAGTTGACCCCGCATTTGCGTGGAGGGAGAGTGGAAAACCATTTAGGAAAAACCACCCCCAGTTCACCCGACCGAGATTCGAACCTTGATCTCCCCGTCCTCAGCAGTCGAGCTCAACATGACTAGTGCGTTATCTAACTACATCACCGAGGCGGGTGAGAAGAAAATTAAGCCCTATGTTTTTACTGGAGATGTTTTTAATCTCTTTCGAAAAAAAAATTTTTTTTGCTTTAGAAAAACAAAAATACTGTCCTTCGGGTGCGTTTCCTACATTCCCACCTTAAGGTCACCATATATATTTTATGCTGCCATTAGTTATATACATGATATCACTGTGATAAAAGTTAGATAATACTTCACGTAAATAAGCCTGTTGGAGACATTAATATAAAAAAATAAACTTCCATCTAATGAGACGTGGCGGTTAAGAAGGGCTTGTAAGCCTACTTAGATACTGTACGTGTTTTTATAAGTTTTGCAATTTCACTCTCGACGCTTTTTTCTCCTTTTCTTCATCCGTCCTCTCCCCCCGCCCCCTATTTCCCCCCCATCACCCCGACCCCTACCAAGTTTCCGTATCTTTAATCACGTTAAGAGAGTGGAGTTTTCCAACTCCCCCATCCCATTACTGGCCTCGTACCGCAGTGCCACGAAATTAGCTTGGGATCTCTTCAACGAAAAGTATTAATACTAAGCTATGTACAAAATATTATACTAATTAAAAAAACAATACCAAGATAGTAGAACTGTAACTTCTAATGTATTTTATATTAAAAAAATTGGGTCTAAAGTAAGATGTGATAAATATCATAGCTAGGTTTTATCTCATAAATGGAATACTTTTTGAAAGAGATCACAATAATTGTCATTGAATGTTGAGGTTTTAATATTAGGTTTTGAGTTTTTATTTTGTTTTTAGAGTTAGTAAACATCTCGTTTAATCCATGCCATTAGAAACTTGAAAGTTCATCGCCGCAATTATAAAAGTACGCCATCTATCCCTATCTTGAGCTAGCTCTATCCAGTACACCTCATTACACGTTATCTCTTTCTGACCCATTCTAATGTTATCCTCCCATCATCGTATAAGTCTTCCCAATAGTCTCTTTCTAGTGTCTTGCCAGTCAGAACCTTGTACGAGGTTCTAGTTTTCCCCCATTCTCAATGCATGTCCTGCCCACCGTAATCTATGAAATTTGATTATACTAACAATGTCTTGTGATGAGTGGACGATATGTAACTTCTCAATATGTAATGTCCTCCATTCCCCAGTAGCCTCATTTATTTTTTGGACCAAATATCTTCTTAAGCACCTTGTTTTAAAATACCCTAAATTTACGTGTAAGGTCATAGACCATGTTTCACACCCATAGATAATCGAAAAGAATATTGTTTTGTATTTTGTGTGTTTACATTCCTTGAAAGCAGGAGAGTTGTCAACAACTTACTGACCGAGTAATTATATGCATTTATCGATTGTATTCTTTTCCTAATTTCCAATCTAATATCGTTATTGATAATTAAAATTGATCCTAAATATTTAAATTCATTAACTCTGTCAAATTATATGGTGTTCCCAGTAATCTCTAAATTATCGACCCAAATCTTTCTTCTCTGTGTGCTCATATACCTAGTTTATTCAGCATTCACTTCTTAACCTATTTATTTACTAGTTTATAATAAAAGATTGCTTTTCTTGCAGCAGCTGCCTTACTATTTCCAAAAAAAGTTTAAACTTCTGCGTATCCTAATAGCTGCATTGTAAAATTTAATGTCAGTTCTTAAAGAGTTTCTTGCATTACCCTAATGGAATACTCTAAGGCTGAATTAAAAAGTAATGGGGAAATTGCATCTCCTTGTTTCATCCCATTATATATTTCGAAAGTATCTACCAATAAAATCTACAAATATAAAATAAAGATTCTCTCATATTAGACTTTCGTATTGGTTTGCTATGATTTTATTCGCTTGAATCTATTTTTGTTAAAAAGTTTTGGTGCTATATCTTTCCCTCCCTTTTCAGGCTAACCGCACATTTTTGCCGAATGGATGAATGAGATTTAATTTCAGAGGAAGTGTAATCGTATTTGCTTGATAAATACAGCAAAAATACCCTGTTTGCATCTGCTATATACTCGAGCCCCGATATACCTGTAAAAGATAAACTAGAAAAAACAAGAATGACTAATTTGTCTCTGTGTTCATTAATGTTCGCACTATTAGCTCCAGCTCCTATTGTATCTATTACAAATCTATAATTGATTCTCTGATAATCCTTATTCAGACTCAGTAACTATTTTTAAATTAATACACATTCGAACAAAATATATTTCCCATTAGCAAATCTTGAGATTTTGGCTCATTTAAAAAAAAAAGTTTACTCTCTGTTGTGTATTATGAAACCCAAATTAATATATGGTTTAGTTTAAGTTAGTTAGAATTGGGCAGGAGTTGAATCCTTTATTTTACAAATCCGAATCTAGAAATCGAAACAGGAATAATAAAAAACATGGTAAACATAAACGTATTTACTTTACTACATTAGCTTATAAAATAAACATATTAACTAAATATTTGTGTTTTTGATGTGGTATATTCAATTAAAGGATGGGGTGACGTTAATATTTGCATCTAGTTATGTCAGGCTAAGCTACTAATAATCAATTCAAAAACTCTTAAAACAAATTTCTATTCAAAATTTAAAAAAATACATTCAAACCAAAATCTTGAATCCAATATTTTCTTGAATTCTCGAATATTAATTGATTCATAAGTAGTCAAAGGATTTGTAGAGTCAAAGATTAAAAGATACCACGCCTAGCTATAAAATAGTAAACCTACTCTTTAAAATAAGTCCTCTAGCCGTTAAAAAATATTTGTAAAGAACAAACCAATACATATCTACGAGTATAAGTATTTTATCACTCCACCAGAAGTGGTACCCAACACTCATTAGTAAGGCTTTTATTTAATTCAAACAGACATAAAATAAATATCTTTATTTTATTTCTTCCTATTCAATTGTGAATTCATTAAAAAAAATCAAATTCAAATTTTAAAAGTTTGGCTTCGAACTACAAATGTTCGTGCACAAGACCTGCTAATTTTTAAATTTCAGATTTCTGCTTGAAGTAGATATCACGCAACGCTATTGACAACCAAACACACAGACACACACTCCATTTAACTAATATGGAGGATAGAAGAAAAGAACGTGCTAGACAACGAAACAAGCTAGGATTGTATATAGAAATGTGTATAACGACTCTGTAAATTATTATATTTTGTAAACGAAATTCCTAAAATAGCATTAACTACATGACAAATGGTTGGCTTAAAATATACATCAAGGGTCAAATTGTGTCCAATTTTCAGGGGGGAAGCCTTATCTGACAACTATAAAAATAACTAGATCTACTTTCACGTCACTCTAATAATATGGCAAAATATTATCATTGACAAAAAATAGTGTTTTATTTTCTAAAAGGATATTTCTACCAAAATCATACTATAGTGAAATTTTCATTATAATATCTTTTTATAAAATGTTACATTTTTTGGAGGCCAAAAATGATATATTTCTAGATTACTATTGTTATTTGATAAGAGCTGATACTATTTATCAAAAGTGAAAGCCGAATGTCACAACTCTTGGTTTGAGAATACATGAACATTTTTTTTTAACTTAGGTAAATGTCACATACCTTTTTTTTCTTAACAAAATCCCACTATACAACATAGTCCCGACTACTTGAGACTTCGTGTTATCCCGAACCCGATCATCCGAGGTTCCACGTTATCCAAAACCCGATTCATCCGAGGCTTCATGTTATCCAAAACCCGATCATCCGAAGTTTCATGTTATCCAAAACCCGATCATCCGAAGTTTCATGTTATCCAAAACCCGATCATCCGAGGCTCCATGTTTTCTAATATCCAATCATCCGAGGTTCCATGTTATCCAAAACCCGATCATCCGAAGTTTCATGTTATCCAAAACCCGATCATCCGAGGTTCCATGTTTTCTAATATCCGATCATCCGAGGCTTCATGTTATCCAAAACCCGATCATCCGTAAGTTTCATGTTATCCAAAACCCGATCATCCGAAGTTTCATGTTATCCTAAGCCCGATCATCCGAGGTTCCACGTTATCCAAAACCTGATCATACGAGGCTTCATGTTATCCAAAATCCGATCATCTGAAGTTTCATGTTATCCAAAACCCGATCATCCGAGGTTCCATGTTTTCTAATATCCGATCATCCGAAGTTTCATGTTATCCAAAATCCTATCATCCGAGGTTCCATGTTTTCTAATATCCGATCATCCGACGTTCCATGTTATCCAAAATCCGATCATCCGACGTTCCATGTTATCCAAAACCCGATCATCCGAAGTTTCATGTTATCAAAAACCCGATCATCCGAGGACCCGTATTATCCTAGGTGTTAACACAATTTTTGTTTCCTGATAATCGTATATGAAATGCTACATCTATCTAGTCTTTTCCTATTATATAGCCATAGTATTGTATAAATTATCCAGTTTTTTTCATACATTCTGTTATTACGTTTTTTTTATAAAATGAAGTGACATTTTTCTAAATGATCTTCAATTCACAATTACCCTTTCCTGTTAGTTCTGCCCATGTTATTCTGTATATCCCGAATTTTTGTCAATCCGGGGTAGTATTTCTCGTATAAACCTCGAATTTTCTAAACTCTACTTTATTTTAATAGTATGAAGAAAAGTTTGCACGTCATAAGAATTCTTGCAACTAGGACATAACCTAATAATTATAACATTGCCTCCCTGTTTGTGTTGTCAAGTGAGCTATTGAGAGGTATTATTATGGAGATCCCCAGTTGTACTATTACTTTAGTTGTCCTGTTCCCTCGCATATCCTTCATTAATATATTCCTCTCGTACCAGGGACGACGCAGAGGTCCAAGTTCTCAATGCTCCAATTATCTCAGTATCCATACACTCGGTCCTGGCAGGGTAGACCAACTCTAGGGTAATACCACGCCATTTTATGCTGGGTTTATAACCAGAGTTGCCACGCACCTGGGAAATCGAGAAAATACAAGGGAATTTTTGTGTTTGGGAAAAACCTGAAAAATATACGGAATTTCACCAAAAATAAATAAAAACATATTATAATTTTGGTAATTTTTGAACATTTAGGTGGGAGTGTTGTGAAAGTGAGGTAAGGGCAGCGTTTTTGCAGTTTTTATAGAAAAACCTTTATGGCCAAAATAAATAAAATATTTCTCCAGTAGAAACACAGAATTTGATTTTATTTACATGGTGATATCAACAGTTATTGAAGACGATTCGGAAGTATAGCGGAATTAGATGACGAACTTTTTAAATGAAGATAAATAGGGGTAATTAAATTCTAGTATAACCTTAACCGGTATTCAAGAACTGTTTATATCGCCATGTGAAGAAAATTAAACTTTAGCGTGATCGACAATACGACAACCTCCTACACCATTCATCAATTTAGTTACCAACCCCCCCTACATTTCCCTTTCCAACAAAACATCCCGTCTCAGGGGGTGAAGATTTAAACATGGGGAAGACGAAGTACTTACAAGTCTCGCGGTTACGAAGCTCTCCTTTGGAGGAGTTTAATCTCCACACCCCTATAAATATTTTAATGCTTAGGTTTACGTTTAGTTATTATCCTTAGGATACTTTTCAGTCGGGTCCTTCAGTGCCTGTAGAATTACCAACTAAAACAGTTTCCATGACAACGTGGTAGACGGGAAGGAAAATTGAGAGATTCTAGTGGAGAGTTAAGTGCAGGTCAAAGCACTATTCTATAATAGGATTCTCATATTAAGAACCTAGCTAGGAAAGGTACTATATCTATATCTACGTGTTTATACGTAACGCAATGTGATTTAGCTATCTTTTTTTTATAGATAATATCAACAACTTTAAATCTTGTGTAAAATTTAGAATGTACAAAACAATATTTTCACTAATGGTTTTTATGGCTGTCAAATCTTGCTCCTAACGACATGAGAACCATAAATCAAAGGTGTCCGAAATAAATATTGCAGAAAATATATGATCCGAAATGGGATGAGGATTGGGAAGAGTGGAGGGGGCTACACGATAGTGAATTAAATGCCTTGTACGCATTGCAAGGCATTGTTAGGTTAATCAAATCTCGCAGGCTAGGGTGGTTAGGACATGCAACGCGAATGAGGACTAGAACCGCGTTCAAGGTATTAACTGGCAAACCTAAGAGGTAAGAGACCATTGAGAGCACTTGGACATATAAGGGGAAATAATATTAGACTGTACCTGAAAGAGATAGGGTTTAATGAGGTGGACTTGATATAACTAGCTCAAGATAAGAATAGGATGTAATGAGGTGTACTGGATAGAACTATCTCAAGATATGAATAGGATGTAATGAGATGGACTGGATAGAACTAGCTCCAGATATGAATAGGATGTAATGAGATGGACTGGATAGAACTAGCTCCAGATATGGATAGGATGTAATGAGGTGGACTGGATAGAACTAGCTCAAGATATGAATAGGATGTAATGAGGTGGACTGGATAGAACTAGCTCAAGATAGGGATAGGGTGTGATGAGGTGGATTGTATAGAACTATCCTAAAGGTGGGGATAAGTTGTAATAAGGTCGGATGGATATAGCTAGCTCAAGATAGGGATAGGGTGTGATGAGGTGTATTTAATAGAACTAGCTCACGATAAAGCTAGGATGTAATGAGGTGAACTGAATTCCTAATTAAGTAAATTATGTAAACAAGTAATTATAAAATATAAATAATAATATAATAAAATGTTATCAAAGTTGACTGTAAAATTATATGGTTTTATTTCTCAAACCCTTTTTCCTACACAAATTCTAATATATTCGAACTCTTGGCACTTGAGTTGGGTTGATAAGGGCTTGTTGGAATCTCCATTATTCTATACTAGATCTGGATTTAACGGTCATACTCAATTACTCATTTATCAATGACTGGCAAATAATCTGTCTCCACAATCTTTCATTGCTTTTGCTTGAAAAATAACCTGTAATGAACTCTAAAAATGTCACTTTAGGTTGTATCTCTTTTTAATCAAAATCATTAATGAAACAATATATTCGTTTGGGGAAGCATGTGTATGAAGGGGTCAAGCTTGTCTTGTCTGATTTGCCGGTGACAGGCAGGACAGGGGTAGAGTATCTAGTTTCCACTTTCCTTGTAATCTTATTTGGTAGCATGTATTGCATTTTCCCCCCCTTCGAATGTGGCTTTAGTTTCCAAGTCTAAAGGTGAAAGGAGTATAGTCTTGCCATGACTTAGGACACTGTTTATAACTCTATATTTATATTAAAATTATTATTATTATTATTAGCACCGCGTCTTACTACCCGTTCGGGTTATACGCACTTACGCTAATTTGTAATGGTAGGATGATTGTGAGATGAAAATGGAGGACCTACAGTTTAACGTGGAATCCGAACCACGGTGGAGCCCTGGCATTCCCCACATTCACAATGATGTCTTGTCAGAGGTGAAGGAAGGGTTTAGTAATCAGATAAATCTGTACCGGGACCGAGGATTGAACCCCGGACCCCCAGCACAGAAGTCTGACACCTTACCCCCTAGACCGCCAGGTCACCTTTATATTAAAAGCCGTAATTAATGTACACTTCGCTTACCATGAAAGGTAGCAAGTTTACCTTGCATGATTCCACATGACTCGACTTATAACATGAACCAAAGTTAAATATGTAAAGGTGGGGATGTAAGGAACCGTGAGTTAGGGGGCAATATTTTTGCAGTGTTTATAGAAAAAAAAACATTTTTTAAGCCAAAATTAATCAAATATTACTCCAGTAGAAACAGGAAGTTTAACTTTCTTCACATGGTGATATCAACAGTTGCTCAATAGCTGTCATGAGCATAGCAACATTAGACGATAATATTTTTAAATGTAGAGAAAAAGTTGTCAATAAATTTCAAGCCCCCCCCATTGAAATATATTCAAGATCTGTTGATATCACCATGTGAAAAAAAAGTTTAAAAAGTGAGATTTTTTTTGCTGTAAAAATGATCGCTGTACAAATTGCAAAAACACTTACCTTAACTCGCACCCCTTGAATCCCCACCTAGAATGAGAGTGCTAAACCTTTCAGGGTGAACGGAGTGTACCTATCAAGATGTTCAGGAAACGAAAGATAAAATATTTTACAAGGATCACATTATTTAATTTACATTATTACATTAGGGTACATTACTAGTATTTAAACTTATATCTACTCACATCGGTGGTTTCATGATTATGATGTGACACTTTTCCAATACTCAATTACGAGTGTTGTACTCAATTACGAGTGTTGGGGTAGGGGGGGGGAGGGGAGATTTGGGTTAAAAGTCTAATCGGGTGGGCTTAAGAAACTTCCCCCCCCGGAAAATAGCTTTCCATTCTTCTTTGGTGAATGTAGGGATGCCATTAAGATTGGGTTCTCTAAGCCGTAAAAAAAAAATTATAATTTTTTTTAATAAAATCGCGTTGAGCTGTAAATATGCACAGAAATAACAAAACGTCTGAACAAACGCTGGACCTTACCACAAACTCTGTTACTTGGACAAGCAAGAAAATTTACCAAGGGGATTTTTCGCTTTGCTACGACTCGTATTATGGTGATTATTATTATTATTATTATTTGAAGTTTAAATTACCATCAACATAAAGGAAACCCGTATCTGTGGACACACGTACCAATACACCCATTTTACCTGGTCTGGTTTATCGGCGATGGTAAGGCCAGGGTTCAAATTCTGAACGAATTTATTGAAGGAAGTTTTTTTGATAAATATTTTCTCCCTCTACCTCTACGCAAACGCTGATACATTTTCTCAGAATATGTCCTTTATAATTCTCACCTTATTAGATTAAATATGCGTAACAGTTGGAATGGGTAGTTAGAGGTCTCAGAGGCAATACACACACACACAAAAGGAATATTTTGTTTCACGATCTTTATTTTGAAATTTCCACACAATTTTAAAACGTTTCTTATTAACGTTTGATGGTTGATGGCTAAATTATTATTATTATCAGCACCGCGTCTTACTACCCGTTCGGGTTATACGTCACTTACGCTAATGTGTAATGGTAGGGTGATTGTGAGATGAAATGGAGGAACTACAGCTTAACGTGGAATCCGAACCACGGTGGAGGCCTGGCATTCCCCACTTCACAAGATGTCTTGTCAGAGGTGAAGGAAGGGTTTGGTAATCAGATAAATTTATGCCGGTACCGAGGATTGAACCCCGGCCGCCAGCACAGAAGTCTGACACCTTACCCCTAGACCGCCAGGTCACCCGATGGCTAAATTAAAGTAGACACAATTTCAAGCTATGTGGAATATTGATTTCAATGTGTTATATGATTTCTGTAAATCTTATTTTATAAAATCCAGATAACTCATAAAAATAAGGTGGTAAAACATTTTAGGGGAAAGAGCAAAATATATTCCCAGACAAAGCAATTTCATGACAAAAGGAAATGTGTATTGTTTTATTTTTTAAAGGTCCTACGAGTTTTCCAACATTGAAAAGCTAGAATCGTGTTTTGTTTTATTTGTATTCAACTAGCACACTAGAAACACACGTAAAAACACTCCGCGAAAACCTAGTAGGTGGAGGAACTGTGCAGACATCCGAACAACATTTTATTCCGCAAGCACACATCGGCCTGATTTTCCGCTGCGCCTGTTGATTGGCCGCCCTGAGAGCTGTACGCTAACACTGACCGTGGTTCGTGGGAAAAAGGGGTTGGGGGGGACGAGGGGTGTCGTGTTCCCCACCCCTCAAGCACATGCCGCGGCGACTAGCAATAGGCGCATCGCGTTGGACAAACAATGTGAGCGACGTTTCGGAAGGGGAAAAAAATATATAAAAAAAACCAGGAACAAAAGCGCCATCCATGTGACTATATATATATATTTGCATCACTATGTCGTTCATTTGGTATTCAAAATACCTACTAACTGTTAGTTAATTAATTTCTTTGTATACTGGAAAACAAATAGATTTAAATTAGCCAGAGGGATAAACAATATTTTAAAAATATATTTTGTGCTATTTTATTTATAAATTCACCTATGAAATATAGTTCATTACATTAAAATAATAATTATGATAATGAATAATAGGGAAACAATATACTAAGTATTTTAGTTTATAATTTAGTATAAAGTTTTGATAATCTAATATAATCCATAGCAATAATAAGAATTATTTTTTTGTACATTAAAAATTCGGATAAAGGCCTTCCAGATAGTTATTTTTTACTTTTTATTGCTCCAACTATTTCTACTCTCTAGATTAACACATTTTGTTTTAGAATTAAACTTTTTTGGGGAGCTCCTACAATATTTTAATTTCTATATAAAATAGCTGATATTGTTCACTGCAAACACTTTTATCTAAATTATACTTATAGCTCGCAAGAAATTTAAAACTAAATAATATAAGTTATTATAGAACTATATGGGGAAAAAGAGGACATCGCATTTCACAAAAGAGAATACATTAAACAATATAAAATGTTAAGGAAATGTATTATTATTATTATTAATGTATACATTTCCAACTCATTTACCAAAATTCTATTTAAAAACTCATATATTTGCATATAGCTCTGAAAATATTGATTTTTATACATAATTCTTTCAAATAAAGGTTTTTTAAGAGCCTTCAATGATAGATTATTTAATATCTCGGAGAGTTAGGGATATGATCAACATTATAAATTTACACCTTTATAAAGTACTCTCAAAATGATTTTCACGTAAAAACGAAATGTACCATTTTATTTTTTATGTCAAACATTGTCCAGATATGAATTTTAGTCAAAATCGTTAGAACCAATTTACAGAAAAATTATCTTCTTATTTCTCCCGTAAAAAAACTAACCCTAATTTTAGAGTTGGGTGTATAGTCCCAATAACTATTCTAAGGAACCTTATAAAAAGCCTCAATACCAATCATTAAATTGAAATATTGACACCTGGACATGGTAGTTGAGCCCGGGACCTTTGGTTCAGTATGCCAAAGCTCTTACCATTGAGCTATCCAGGAGTCGTCTCATTCTCAGGGTAATCCTTTACTCATACTTTAAGGCAGAGTCTGTGATGGACCTGCAAATATTGTCATCTACATATGAGCGATCAATTAAGATTGTGAGCTATAAAATAACGTAGCCACCTTAGACTCGGGAGGGCTTTAATCTGTCAATAGTACATTAAAGTACTCCACCACATCTCTAGTCTGACACCTTAGCAAGTCAACAGGCTTTTCAAAATGGACATCTGCCTTATAGCGTCCAACATCCAATGCCCTGGTAACAAATCCCGCTCTCAAGGCTCCTATAACCCATCATGGACATGTCCTTCAAGCGCAGCCACGCACGTGAACGCACGCATCGAACTGCCGATGGCACCACGACAACTGTACAAATGCGCGTACCATGATAAATTAAAAAGACAATAGAATATAGTTCTTAAGTATTCCCATTCGTACAAAGTACGCCATCTATTCCTGTCTTAAACCGTTTCTACCCAAGCCACCTTATTACACTGAACTAATGTAGTTTCCCCCCTTTTTTTATATCACAAATTTACCCTTTTAAGTAAATTAGATTCTAATTTCTTATTTCAATAGTTAATTTATCTTGTAAAGTATTAGTACTTGTTGAATACTCAGATTTATTATCACTTCCTCGTATCAATCAGGCTTTTGGAATAACTGCACCTTAGTAAAAAAAATCTCTCAATTTTGTTTTTGGTGCCTTCCTTGAGTTTTTGATTGGAAGATCGACACTTCTAAAAACACGGTCTGCATGAAAGAAGCATGCAAAATAACCACGTGGCTTCTGTCTGTTGGTTTAGAAATCTTGACGTGGTACGATGTATAATCGATCCTGCCAAAACATGTTAAAGTAGACGGATGTGTATAGTGAGTGGTTGGGGCAAATCCAAATAAATTACGAAAATCTAAAGTAGACTGATGAAAACGATAATTTTGAAATTACAATTTGGGGCAGTAAGGAAAGAGGATCGAAACGTTACAACATACTATTTCTTTAAGGTCCATTATAATGTTATCCTCCCAACTGCGTCTAGGACTTCCCAATGGCGTCATCTCACTTTTTTTGCCAGTAATTACCTTGAAAGTGGTTCTAGATTATTCCGTTCGCGCTGCATGTCCTTCCCTCCGTAACCTACGAGATTGGATTGATGATGAGTACATGGAGTACTAGGAAACTAAACACTATGTGTTCTCCAATATCCATTATGCTCATCCCTTTTTGGGCCATTTATTTTCTCAATAACTTTTTTTTTCGAAAATCCTAAATTTCTTCTCGGTCATGAAAGGTAAGAAACCATGTCTTACAACCATAATTTAGTTGATCATTTTTAAAAAAAAAGTTGTTTTAGGTTAAACAACCAAACCCTTATCTTAGACGTTGGGTTTCACTTTGCCTGGCATGCGTCAAGTTTCGCTTCAATGTCGCCTTGCATTTAAAAAGTGACCGTCACACACCTTTCTGAAGTGCAGTGGGTAAATACATGCATACTCTGCGCAAGCATTTCCTCACTGGTGTGATTAACGGCGTTCTTCACCTGATGAGCTTCATTTTCTCATTTAATTTGATTAATTTTAAACGTACTTTAAAAATCCTGACAACGTTCATCAGTCCAAAATAGGCCTATCTATAAAATCACGTTGAACTTACGAATTCCGATTTTGGGCGTAATAAAATATTACTTAAAATATTCTCTAATAAAAAGCGAATTTTGGGCTTTTCTATGAACTTTTTTTTTAGTTTTTTGTAGTGTCTTACATAGATTTTCATCGGTTGACCCTTTTATAAAATACAAACACATTTTCTTACAACCAACATTGATAACATTTTACTATAACCCGAACGGGTAGTAAGACGCGGTGCTAATAATAATAATAAAACTATAATATTAGTGTTATTTTATAGGTATAGGCAATATGTATGTAACTTATAAGCTACTGATCACGTGGCTTGACTTATGAATGCGTTAAAGTATGTATAATTATTTTTTTTAGCTAAGCTCTTCAAAATAATATTGGACTTTAGGTAACAACTCCTTCTACGAGAAATTCTGACAAGTAATTTTATTTTTATTTTACCATAAATAAAAATACATGTCGTTTCGCTAAACATCAATCAAGAGCGTTCGTTATAGCAAAAAGCACAATAATAATGAGTATTTGTAGTGAACTCCGAAATATTTACCCCAACCTTCCTTGCTTTAAGGGAAAGATAATTCTTCAAGTAAGCCCATAAGAAGATTTTTTTTTTAATCAGGGGAGATTTAGACATATTCCAAAAAAAAAACTGCTATGATTCCGCCAAAAGATGAGGCCGTGACATAATTTTAGGATATATTTAGCTTTTTCCACCTCATCTTACCACCCGTCCGAGCCATTCGATATAGGTAGTACAGACCACCTTTGTGGTCTAGTGGTCAGAGTTCCTGGCTACAAATTAAGAGGTACTGGGTTCGATCATTAATGATTCCAGAGTTTCCTCTGAAGTATTGAGTCTGGAAAGGGGTCAGACTAAGCCTCGTGAGGGCAGGTAATTGAGGAGATACGGGAATAAAGGTGTAGCAGCTCCAGTCTAAAAAACTTAGATGAATTGTTCTAACCACGTGATACCCTGTATCAGAAATTGTTGGCACTTTCTACGCTTGGGCGGTACAACTCACTTTTGGGCTGACGCCAAGGAGTATTTTTTTTACAGGTAAGAATGACGTGGGTAGATTTTAGAGGTAATTTAACTTATTTATCAAAATGTATCCTCAGTACACTGTGCTGGTATTAAAAACCAAACCTCAAAGTCCCCGGCAAACAAGACTAAATAAGCCTTACGATTAGTTTTCGTAATCACCGATTTAGATTTATCACCGCGTCTTAATACGCATTTGGGTAGAAGGCACATGTAGGCCTACTTATCACAGATGATGAGACTAGAATTTAGAGGAAGTGTACCCACATTTGCGTTGAGAAATAGAGAAAGTATAAAATCATTAAGGAATAAACACCGTCAGTAAAACTGACTGGGATTTGAACCATGGTAGTCTCGTCATCGGCAATCCAGTATTTACGAAATTGACGCCTTTAACCATACGTCCACCGAAGCGGGTGATTTTTAATCTACCGATGGGAATACACCAATTTATGTGTTGCCAAAATATCATGATTGAATACGTCACCATTAAATGATCACTTTTTTGTGTTATATATTTTAAAAATGAACAACTATAGTTAATAGCCTAAAGTTAAAGGTTACGTCTTGGTTTACCATATCCGGATCCTGAAAAAAGAATACATTCTAAAAATGATGACCTCTGGGGGGGCGGGGGTTGTAATTTTTTCCACCTTT
This sequence comes from Timema shepardi, assembly GCA_902151425.1. Lineage (NCBI taxonomy): Eukaryota > Metazoa > Arthropoda > Insecta > Phasmatodea > Timematidae > Timema > Timema shepardi. The sequence continues at coordinate 1,438 of CABFVX010001814.1, read as the reverse complement.
ATTTATTAATGCGGGTGAATTAATCTTATATTATTATTATTATTGCGTAATATTACCCTACGCACTTACGCTAATGTGTAATGGTAGGTTGATTTTGAGACTAACTGGAGGACTTACAGTTTAACGTGGAATCCGAACCACGGTGGAGGCCTAGCATTCCCCACATTCACCAGATGTCTTGTCAGAGGTGAAGGAAGGGTTTTTCAATCAGATAAATCTGTGCTGGGACCGAGGATTGAACCCCGGACCCGGAGCACGGAAGTCTGACACCTTATCCCTAAACCATCAGGTCACCTAAATAATCATATTAATTTCATAACTTTTTATTTATACTATTGGTCACAGTCATATAAAATGGGGAAATACCTGAAAAGTCAAGGAACTTCAAACTACGAGGAAAATTTTAGGGAAGTATAATTTATATTCTATCAAGGGAATTGGTATAATTTCTCTATCTAGGGTAGATACATGTGCTAATTGTAACCTAATAAAATAGGCCTACTATTTTTAATAGGTAGCTCTAAGATATAAAATTGTATATATTGTTAGCTCAAATCTACTAGAATATTCGCTAAAGAGGATCAATAATAATTATATTAATATGGTTAGTACTAATCAATAAAATTAATATTTTGAATTGTTCTGGATTTAAACCAACAAATTTTTGTTTTCCCTTCATAATTAGGAAAAATTTCATAAAAAGAGTACATTTAGTTTCGATTAGTGAAAAGTAAGAGTGCGCTCTTTTAACACATCAAAAAAAAAGGACACGTTCTCTTAAAAGAGTGTACGGTTAGTAGTTCTAGTCACCTATTCAAAATTGATTCTTGGCTTGTTTTGGGTAGTTCCTTTTATCTTTTAGTAAAGATGAGAGCGTTTTACATTTTTTTTTATCGACATCAATAACTTCAAACAGAAAAGAATGCCTTACATCCCTCACACCGTTTTCCCTAGTTGGGAACAAGAATAAAATGTCATCACACAGCAGTTGCAAAAAGATCAAACAGGCGATTTCAACAGGCTTCCACGTCGATGAGTCACAAGGTCAATAGGTTGTAATTACTCTACCAGGAGGGCCTTCTTTTTCAAAGACTATCAATACAAGCTCGTTAAAACACATACCTAAATATCAATAAACAAAAGTTATATTTTTAATTAAAACTGAAAGAGTGAAATAGTCAAGTAAAGGACTGGTGAATCTTTGAGGTCTAATTTCAGCTAATTTTCTAATAAATACTTTCACGCGCCAATGGTTATTTTCAACGAATATTAATGTATTTCAACATCATTATTTTATGTAATAATAATAATTATTATTATTACATAAAATAAATACTACCAGCTTCGATGATTGTAGTAGTGGATGAATTGACAGTTCTGGGCCACTTTCTCCCATAAGGTTAACATTGATCCACCACCCTGAATGTGGTGGATCACT